>KV429062.1:289332-314529 GCA_001632345.1 Daedalea quercina L-15889 | reverse complement strand
GTCTGGAATTATCTGGCGCGCCAAGGTCATGTCAAGCAGTGGTAAGTACTACTATTCTTATCTTGCGAGATCCGTCTCGTGCACTTTTGCCGATGCATATAGACGGACTGATAGTAAGTACAACAAGAAGTAGCTACCAGCGAGGGCCCCGGGTGTAGATATTCACTTCGGCAGAATTAACAAAGGAGATGCTACGACACTCCTGATGTGACTGAGTTTATATAATGCCCGAAATGCGCGGTGACGTGGACATCCCGCTACCTGTTCGTGTCGCGATCGTACCGCCCTCGGACGCTCACCATAATAACGCTTGATAGGAGGAGGAGGAGGAGGAGGAACATAAGGAAGAGAACATACTAATAGGCACAGGCACACTCTACTTGTACATCCAATGATTAAACGGCAGGCCCTCCCTTCGGACGGATCCGCGCCGACTCGGACCCACTACTGTGTGTCAGGGCGGTGCCGGACACAACGGCGGCGCGCAGCATGTGGTTCTACTCAATCACTGAGTGGCTCTAATCCTTCTATATACGTTGTACTAGCGAAAATTTACCGTCGGAGTAGAAGCCGCCATAATGACGTGCGAGAGCCTCGGGTTAACGACGCCGCAGTTATTTCTAAATGATTTACTATTGGCCGCACGCTCTGCATATTATTGGGAGAGCTCAATGAAAAACCGGAAAAGAATACTTAGGGTAGCCTTCAACACATCAGAATGCCTGCACATGCTCAAGATGTCAAAACAAGAGTCTGTCATAGTACGGCATCGAGAGACTCGATGTGTATAATACAGTAATTGCGCACGTCAAGAGCGTTATCCACGGGGAACTTCCGTACTAATGCTACAGGTGTGTCCATTCATTCACATGTGTCCGCATAGGTATATAATGTCCAAGTTACAATGGAGAAGGACTCTCCCGGAAGAGATGTTAGGGGGGGCAGTGAATGCGAACGATCGCGGGGTTGAACGTTCAACGTGTTCGTGATAGGTGCACGACCCTGATATGTCTCGGTAGTCCAGCGACGTCCATGGTACTGGTACATTGACCCCATTTACAGCGGACCAATGCATTGGGGGGATATTGACCAAGCTGATGGACATTGTTGAGGTGGACTTCGATATCTGCATGACTGCATGCAATGACCGCATTGCATGGACTTCTCTGCGAGGTCGACCATTTGCAGAGTGTGGTGGCTACGTGGCTTGCGCCCTGTGGGTTCATGTGGTGCATCTAGCACGAGATGGATGGTGCGGGGTAATTGCTAGCGAACAGATGTGTGTACACACTGCGCACGGCGGGCGGCGTCACACGAGAACGAGATGCTCTGCCAAAAGAATGGCGTGGAGATCTTTTGAAACGGTCAAAACCATTCATTAGCATGACATAACTGAGAGGAAGAGACTGACTCAACAATTCAGAGGTTCGAACGGTGTCGCCGAGAAAAGCGACGAGTGGGGCCGCCTTGTACGCCGTTGACTTCAGGGAGTCGGCTGCGCCCATTCTTATATACGGAGTCGACGCTGAGGCCGCAAGCTCCGTAGCCATAGTCGGATACACTGAATACTACGAACCACTGTGTTGCAATGCTGACCGTGACACGCCCAGGTACGACAGGCATTGCATTGTTTTCATGGAGGTGGCGGGACCCCAGCTAAATGAAGTAACATTAAGGATTTACAACACCATATCAATGACGTCGACCGAGCTCACCGCAATTCGGTGTTATACGGGCGGCGTCACAGAGCCTGCAGGCGGAGAGGAGACCCACATGAATATACGCCCTGCGTACGCACGCTCATTGGTCGCGGAAGCCAAGGAACAGGCGTACTATTCCGCTGAAAGAATGTGACCCGGGATACGCTGTACGGGACGGATCCGAGGTTGACTCAAAGGCACGGCCCCGTCTCGGAGAACGGAGGCTCCATTTCACCTGGCCTTGAAGTTCTCGAATAAACAAATAGCGTGCGGTTGAAAGTCGCCTAGAAGTGGCTCAATAGAAGAAGTGGTGTAGGGTAGGACCACAACACAGCTTTGCGAGAATGCGTGTAATCCGCCGCCCAACATGGTTGCGGCCGCCTCAACATGGCTCGAACCAGCGCCGCCCGGGCCAGTCAATCGGGCAGCGCGTGCGGTTGTTCGCGCTTATAGGCACGTGACTAGGCTTTACTCTCGTTCCCAACTAAACCGTAACTTCTGCGTTTAATGATGATGTTTTTCAGAACTTCTGAGTTCTCGCCTATGTTCTGGCTTACTAAGAGCACCCCCCCTGGTGAATGGGATCAGAAAAAGGTGATATATTGAGTTCGGGAGTATAGCCATGTACATTGTTAAGCATCAGGTATTAACAGTGCCTTGGATTCCTCGATTCGGGTACCAATCGACTCCGATGTCCCCGGACAGCGAGCGCGGGATCAGCTGAAGCTGAGATCATCAGCGACTAGCTACTTAAACGCATGCGTTGTGTGTGGCTCGGCAGAAGGATTTCTTAGAGCCTCACCTATCCATATGTATTCGTTTGCGCATTATTCTGTGAGGCAACTACTGGATGCGTAGACGGCCGCGGTGTTCCGATGAAAAGTTGGCGGCTAGGCGACTAGTATTGACACCAACCAGCCTGGATGTCACGCCATCGTATCGTACGGTGGCCTCTAGGTTAGAGAGTTATATATGCAATAGTGTCCTATACAGAGCAACGACTGTCCCAGGGAAGTACAATATTGTCATAGCTGTGAACAAATGATACCGAAGATATACTATGGAGCAACACTGTCTGAAATACGCCAACTACTGAGTCCAAGCAATTATACGAGTATACAGATATTCACGAAATAGGTTCTGATATTATTTGAAGATACGCGTATCTGAGCAGCTCCGAGAAGAAGACTTGGGGAACAGAATCCGGGAGAGGGAAAGGACCACGGCACAGTCATAGGGTACCGGGATGCTCGCGGTAATGCACCTATCTCATGTGCGCCGTCATGACATGCTTGACGAGAGACATTGCTGGTATTGACTTATAACATCCCTGCCATTCACATGCACACTGCATCGCTGGGTCATTGACATTGACATTGTGGACTGAAGCGAGGTGATTGGCAATACTCTGGTAATCGCGGTTGATGAGTTGGCCGCAACCTTGATAACAGCACAGTGCGCTCATGAGTGAAGGTGTGTAGATGGCAAAAGTGACGATATCCTGTAACAGTCGAAAAAAATCCGTCAGTTGTATGGATAGCGCTGACCGAATGTACAGTGGACGAACCGGAAATAAGCTCGATGAACTCGAGGAGTGAGCGGAGGAGTGCGCTAACGTGTTACGATGCATCCTCGAGATGTTGGCACACCATTTATATATTGTAGGATAGGCTGCGCAATGAGTGAGCCCCATGCAGGACGTGACCCGTCCCTTCATGCTACTACCCGAAGGAAGAGGCGTACGCCGCGCAGTACGTGCGCAACCCCTACCTGTGAAAGGCAATCAGTTGTGGATGTGGCAAGTTGCAGTCTCGCGGAATGTTGCTCCCGGATGCATGACAACCACACTGTGATGAGTCTGTGCAGTTGGGTTAGTACTGCCACACCTCCAGGCGTGCTTGCCCAAAGATCGGGCAACGGCGCGCCAGAGCGTCATGGCGGCCTAAGCCCGAGGATGGAAGTTCCTGATAGCGCCGGCAACAGACCATACTCCTCGATATGACTAGTTGAGTATCGCAACGAGTTGCCGCCAACACCGTCGGAATCATCTCGCGAGGAACAGAGGCTGGCTCTGCCGTGCCGGAACAAGCGGGCGCTGGAGCACCAGCGAGCTCGAGCTGAAGCAATACTGTGTAAGTACAGAAAATGAAGGGAACGGAGAGTTGCTCAGCATAACTTCCCGGCTTCGCTGTAGCGCATCCTAGAGTCAAAGTCCAAGAAGTTGTGGAGCGCCGACGCCACAAAAACAAACTACTTAAGTAAACGGACTGATCACATACATACATGACTTGGCAGCACATAATACCAGAGCGCCGAAGTGATGAGGCCTCATCATTTCGGAGTCTCTGTCATCACGATACATAGTGACGATACGATCTCAAGTTTAAGAATGAGCTTGAATCTGAACATCAGTCTGTTCCGAAACGCGAATAGTACACTCCAAGTGGGTTTAAGTACTACCACCGCGGCCACAACTTGGAAATGTCATGATTTCCGGCCTTCGTCACGCTGTTCCTCTCCTCGCCGTTGTCTGAGCTTCGGGTGATGGCTCGGTGGCTGGCTCGGTGGCTGGCCGCTAACGCCACGATCGTATGCAATAGTAACCGCTCGCTGAGCTGCCTGCATGGTCAGCCACTCCAGCTGTACATATCAAAACGGACCATGATCAAGCAACGCCTGTACTACTACCCATCACGGTTTCTCTGCTTTGCATCTGCTTTAGCCACTGTCATCACGAACTCTCACGCTAGCAGCTATCTCCATTCGCGGCTCCGAGTCGCTATACTACTTACTGGTTGTCGGACCGGGCCGCATTTTCAAAGTACTCTGGCGTAGCAACGAGCAAACACATCCCTAGGCCGGCTAGGACCCCTTGCATCTCACATTCAATTAGCCCCAATCCGTGCTCATGACAAACCTGGCTATACGATTCAAGAAGTCGGCGAGCAAGCGGAATACAGGGAAGGCGCCAGGGTTGTCTGCTGTCAGCCGCTACCTTCATGTCGGGGGCAGTAGCTCATGGAACATATCGCCGCCTCTCTCTGTGACGGTATCTTCTACCCTTGGGGTGGAACATCAGGTCTTCTTGCCCCGCCACTGCGCATCAGTGTCACATGTATCTGACAGCGATGGCGTGTCCGGCAACGACTCCTTCGACATTGCCTACTTCTACGGCGACGCGACCCACGTAGCTTCGACGTGCACCAACCCATCTCGACAAAGCCTTGTGCGATCTCCCACAGACCGCAAGGGTGGACCGGTTCTGGTTCCGCTGCTGGTGGCGCAATGGAAGAACAGTATCCGCCGGAGGGCAGAGGGATTTGAAATGAAAGAACAAGATCCGACATTCTCGGCTGCTGTTCAATGCACACTCATCAGTCTGCAGGACGCGCTGGCAAGGGACGACATAAAACATCGGGATGAGGGATTTGAGCTTGCTCTCAAGCTGCAGCCGCCCCCCAACCCTAACGCTGTACATGTGGTACCAACAAGGCTTGACTCGGACCCGTCGCTCCTTCGCTCCGTGGAACCACAAGTACTGGAGAGCGGCCTACAACTGCCCTCTGACGATCCACCGACATCGCCATCCGTCTACTCATCCGAGAGCTGGACTGAGACCCTCCGTGTCATCTCAGCCGCCCGATCACTGCCGTCTGTCTCGCCCACTGACGTGGAGGAATTGTTCAAGCTTACTCGCCAGGATCCGGAAGTGTCCAACGCAGAGGAAAATGTCTCAAGTAGTTCTATCGACGAGGCTAGTTTTATGCGTATGGCTGCGCCTTTGGGTTGGTGATTGGTCTCTTGGATTGCGTTCTGTTCAATTGCTGTCGACGGTGTCACCATGTCGTAATGCAATGCGCTCCTGCTCTCTCATGCATGTCAAAACCCTGGATTTTCCGATTTTCGGCTAGTCTAATGGCTATGACGTCCGGTGGGTACAACTGTGATTGTCCCGCTTGCCACATCCACTCTGGGCAGAAGACTCAGGGTTGCGACGACGGCGCGGATCTGGGAGGACAGACGCCTGGGTCCGTTGGCGGATTCGTTTCTCGACCGGTGGCACCTTTCCCATTCTTGTCCTTCCGCCACAACACCGACACACCTATATCCGGTGCGCCACTGAAGGTCGGTTAACTTCCGTTCAGGCCTCCGCCGCGGATTAGCGAGCAACAATGTGGATAGCGGATATGTGCGTGCACGTTCAGATATGTAAGGCGGTTCTTCCATCGCCTTGCCCACTTACAACCATTATCTCGCCGCAAACAACGCTCCATGACTAAAGGACGCTTTGTGCCCAACCTAGTCGGCCAAACAATCGACGCTGGGCGCCTTGCCGTCACTCAGCTACTTGGCGCCGGCTCGAATGGCGTCGTCTTCCTTGCAGAAGACACGGCATCTCCCTCAACCCACACCCTCTACTATGCCGTCAAGGTTATGCCGAAGGCGTTTTATGGCACGCGCAGATTCGAGAATCAGCGACAGGAGATCCAGAACCACGTTGCAGCGTCCTCTATCCCAGGCGTCGTCAAACTGCACCGCGTCGTCGAGGATTACAAGTATTACTACTTGGTCATGGACTACTACCCCGGCGGTGACCTGTTTCACTTCTTAATGAGGGGTGGAGTCGCGCGCGGGGACGATGCACACATCAAGAGAATCATGGTTCAGATCATCGAAGCGGTACAAGGCTGCCACCGCATCGGTATCTTCCATCGAGATATCAAGCCGGAGAACATTTTGATCAGTTCCGACGGGAACCGGGTCTATTTGACTGATTTCGGTCTCTCGACAACCCAGAACCTCAGCACGACGTTCGGTTGCGGAAGCCGATACTATATGAGCCCAGGTAAGGCTGATAGGGAGCGAAGGAGAGTGATTGCTTATCAATCCGACAGAATGCCTTGGTAAACTCGGCATCGACCCTGCATACTCCACTCGGGCCAACGATGTATGGGCACTTGGGATCATCCTCACCGGCATGATTACTGGCCACAATCCCTGGCACCAAGCGTCTCATTCCGACATTTGCTACCGTGCCTACGTCGAAGAACCCATGTTTCTCCGCAACACCCTCCCCATCTCGGACGAGGCCTATGACGTTCTGCAACGCATCTTCCGCCCTTCGCCCAATCGGGTCACCCTCGAGTTCCTACGCCTTTATGTTCTACAAATGGACAAATTCTACGATCCAGCCCCCCCAGCACCACCTCCTCGCCGCTCATTCTTCCGCAGGCGCCGCCATGAGAGGCGCCAGCCATCGCCCGAACTACCCAACTACATCGAGGCAGCGATTATGGCGGTCCCGCGAGCCCCAGCAAACGATGCTGGATCAGCGTCAGACGCTGATAGCCACGGCCCAAGGACACCTGACAGGTCCGATGAGATCCTCGACCTTCCTTCGCTATCGCAACTGCCTGACTATGTCGGTGGTGGACGGACTGATATGCTAGTGGCTGCGGAGAATGGGCAGGCAAGACCGTCAAACCGCAGCTTCCTCAAGCGCATAGCGGGCAAGCTGTACATGTGATGGATCTGTACCGTAGACATCATGATGCATCGAATGCACTGCTTTTCGAAACGTTTGCTGAAGTTGCGCCCATGCATCCATGTTGACGTGCAATCGTTGAAGCTCGCCACGAACAAGATCCGTCTCTCAGCTGGCGTCGAGGTCCAAAATAGCTCAGGGATACACTACAGCTACGAATGCGAACGACAGCACCAAAACAGGTATCCGACTCATCGCAGCGAACACCAACTACAGTGCTTCAATGACCTTCCTCATCTCCGCGGCCTTCTCCCTAACCACGGCAAGTTGCTTCTCTGCATCCTCCTTCAGCAGCCGAGTTTGCGTCTCAATTTCGCGGCGTATCCACTGCTCGACGGTCATTGAATACTCCTCATCAGTAAGCGCCGCAAGCTGTTGCATGGGAAGGGTGGAGAGCAGCGGCGTAAAGGGGAATGCGTCATCCTGTTCTACCACTGGACGGTCGTCCGGAGAAGTCGAAGGTGGAGGGGAAGCAGCCGGAGAAGGAGTGAGTAGTACGACATGGTTCGCGGGCGGTGGTGTCGAAGCTGCCCCGTGTTTGCCATTGATTACAGCAACGAGTCCGCCGTCTGCAGCGTCTGCTTTCATTTCAGGACTCGACGTCAGACCTGCACCTTTCCTCGACTGCCTACCGCCGCCGCTCGTCTTCGTCGGCATGAGTACCTCGACCTGTGTCTTCTTGCCCTTACCCGATCCCGACGACGCAGGACGTGCAGAAGGCTCGAACGATCGCGTGAGCAAAGCGTCCGCGTGCTGCTTAGACCTCGCCTTCGATGAAGATGTATCCGACGCCACGGACGCTTGCGATGGCCGCTTAGGCACAACGACCTCCATCTGCAATTTCGCGCCCTCTTTCGCCGAAGGCGCACGCGCAATCGCACCCTTACGTACATTGCGTGGGGGCGGCACGTCGTCGTCTTCATCGTCAGATATCTCCACGATCTTGGTGGCATTACTACTGGACCGCGGCACCTTTGGCTTTGAACTGACATGCGACAGTTTTTTGGCACCAGGACGGCTGCCGACGTCCGAGGACGTCGATCGCGGCGGGCTCTTCGCTTTGACCTTGTTTTTCGGCGCTGGGGGAGCGTCATCGAGCATCTCAACGTCGCTTTCGTCTTCATCCCCACGCTCGGGAGCACGTGTAGCCTTGCCAGAGCTCACTCTACCCGAAGCGTGAGAGGGGCGTCCTCGTGAATACCGCGATTTCGCAGGGGGTTCTGCAGTAGCGTAGCCAGCATCGTCCGATGTGGGCGATTCGTATTCTTGTATCTTCGCAGATCTGTTGGCCTTCGATGAACTGGCTTGTGGCCGGGGCTCTACGACCTTCGCGGTGGCTTTGCGCGGAGGTTCCTTCTCGGGCAGCATCTCGATATCGCTGTCTGATTCCGAAAGAACGACCTGCTTAGCCTTGTTCCGAGATACCGTCCGCCCCTTTGCACCCTTAGTCTGAGCAGGACCTGGGGCGTCGCTGGGGGGCTCTGAATCCTCGCCTTTTTTTGTCCGCTTCCTACCAGGCTTAGCCACAGGTAGATCCTGGAGCTGTTCATTTTCGGTGTCAGCTAGAGGCGCCTCCTTCGCCTTCGCAGTCGCCTTGTGTCTGGAGCCAGACTTCGAGCCCGAGGCCTTCGGCTGAGGCGCGTCTGAGTCCGACGCGAGGTTCGCCTTCGAGCGCGTCCGCGCATGCGCCTTCTTCGCGGGCACTGGCGCCGGCTCCGGTTCTAGCTCAGACCCCTCCATGACGCTCTCCGTCTTCTTAGGCTTCGGCGCACGCCCAGGCCCTCGCTTGGGCTTGGGGAGTTGCACAATTGCGACTTCCTCGTCGTCCGGGACACGACGACCTACTTCCGGCTCCTCCTCCTCCTCCTCGACTACTTTCATCAGATCCTTGGCCTTGCTCGCGGCAGCCTTCCGCTTGCCTTTCGTCTTCGAGACCCGCTTGCCTGCCTCGCTTCCGCTGCCCCCTTCCGTGTCTTCTACCTCTGAGCCAGTCAAGGCCGTAGCACGGCTCCCGGTTCCTCGGGTCGATCGTCTCGAGCCCGATGCAGGCGTCTTGTTCGTCGCCGTGATGGCCGATGCCCGGTTGACGGAGCTCCTCATTGATCGTGAGACGTTTGTGTTCAAATTGTACGCCGATGCCATGGACGAGGCCAATTCATCTTCTGAAGACGGTGCCACGACTAACGATGCCGACTTTGTGTCGTTGGAACGAGTGGATGCCTTGGACACAGTCCTGGTGTTTGTGGATGAGTTCAAGAATGCACAACGTGTGCCTAGCCTGTTCGCGCGTTTCACGTGTTCTTGTCTGTGGGCGACTTGTTATCTGCTGCACATCACCCATGAATTTGAAGAAATCACTAACGTTGGGTCATCATCCTCTTCCCAGCCATTAAGTGCCACGCCGCAGTAAAAGCATGTCGCACTGTCGTCTCCGGCCCCTCCAGGGGTATAGACAAAGCCAGCCTTTGCCATCTGTAAAGTAATGCCATACTCAGCAATATGTTTGCAAGTCTGCCTCGAAGTCATGAAGCATCGAATCCTAAGACGCGTGTAGGGAGAGCTACATGACTAACAAGGGAGAGCATGTACCTGTCTAGAATTGGCACCATGGTTTCTGACCGCATCATGTGGCCACCCTTTCTTTGTGGTGAAGGTTTCGAGCCGCGCTTTCTCCATAATCTTACTCGATGGTACGCGTGATGCATCTGCAAAGTGATACCTGATCGACACACGCACGTCAATAAGCGATGTAACAGAGACCTTGTGAAAATGTTACGCACTGCCCGTCCTTTCCCTTCTCCACCTCTGGACCGCACCTCGCGCTCGCCCACGCGCACTGTCGGTTGCATTTCGAAAAGTGTAGTTCGAACGGGTCGTCGTCGGGTTCCCATTCGTTAAGCTGTTTTCCACACATGAAACATGCAACGTTGTCGGGATCGTCAGGGCCAGGATCAAAGTAGAATCCCGCCTCTGCCAGAGTGCGCGGAGTGGCTAGATAGCTCGGTGGATGAGGCCATTTCAGGTTGTTGCCAGACGTGGATCGAGCCAACTGCTTCGTACGCTTCGTCTTGTTGTAAGACTCGAGTCGTGCTTGCTCGGATTCCATCGATCGTGCGGTGGCGTAGACAGCCTCTTCGCAGCGTTTTCACCGTCGAGGTTGGCAATTGAGTCGAGCGTGCAGCGAAAGTCAGTTCGAGAGACCTGAACGTGCTGCTCAATGGTCTCTGCACAGTGTGCCACTAGGCGCCTCGTTGCGGAGCGTCACGAACGCGCTGGGTCACAAGCGTCACCCATCGTGATCGACTGTGACATTGTGACCAGATGGACTCAGCGAGTGCCGCGGCCCACCGCTCCCACTGCCGCACTGTTGTGCCCTTGTCGACCTCACGCGCTCACCACTCTTCTATGTTGTCGTCGTCTCTCTCACTCCGACGAGGAGCTGTGGTGCTGCAATGCAGAGGACGTACAGCCGGAAGGGGGCCAACCGCCGCAATCGACTCTCGGAGCGCGCGGTGCCTGTATCCTCGGACTCGGACTCGGAACCGCCTAAACCTCCAGCCAAACGGCAGAAATTAATCGCAAATGCAGATACTCCATCTGCATTGAAGGGACAGGATGCTACATCCAGTACGCGAGAAGACGGACGTGGTCTTTTGGGTGGTGGAAAGGCACAAGGTACGCCAACCACCTACTTATTGCGGAGAGCAGGCTCGTCTAATCTCTAAGCAAGGCATTGTGGCCAAGGGACTCGGCTCAACCACATCTGCGCTGGATACCAATTCGGGGCAGCCTATTTCCTCTATCAGCAGAGGTACTGAACCCACGAAGCCAGAGCCACGAGCGAGGCTGTCTCGAGTACCGTTTACCCCTTCTGACGCTCTGCCAAATGCCACAACCTCTCGATGTCGAGGACCGCCTTCGCCAGTACAGGGAGTGAAAGACCCGTCAGAAAATTTTGACGACGCCTCTGATCAAGATGACAGCGCCGTCAGTTCAACGAAACCGTCCACCAGTGTGGCAAAGCGGATGCTTCAGCGCACCGCAATCGAGGCGAGCGCTCTAAGCCTTGGTGGCCCGTTCGCTGGTCTGGACAATGACGAAGAACTGCGCACCACTCCTCGAATGGCAGCGAAAGTCAAGGGTGCTGCGGCAAATCAACGCATTATTTCTGAGCGCCTTGTTGCATTCACCAGCGGAGACAAAGGCAGCGCGAAGGCTGACGACGTTAGGCCCGCTCGAAAACCGCTTGTCCGTTCCGACACTCTACTAGATACCTCCATCTCCCAACGCCGAGGATCGCCTCCACCAGCCAAGGACCTGTCGAATCTTTTTGACTTCACGCCTGCGAATGATGACCTCAGCCTCGCCAAGGCGACATCTAGTGTCGCTAAACGTATGCTCCGACGTACGGCGACGGAGTCAAGCACTGGTGGTTCGTTCACCGGCTTGGACAGTCATGAACAACCATACTCCGCACCCCGAACACCCACGAAGCTCGCGAAAACTCGCTCAGATTCTATCATAGACCTGACCCTTGGATCGCCGTCCTCGCGCGAGCTATCCCAAAAATCTCAAAGCCTTGAGGACGTATCCTCACCTCCGCAATCCATGCGTTCCACCCTCACCGCAACCAACATGCGAACGTACGCCGGCAAGAGCCGCTCGTTCCTCGTTGCGATCCCGGCGGGAGGTTTGGGAATGAGTGGACTTGCACGGTCCAACTCCAATACCGCGGACCCGGACGGCAGCGGCACGTATATCGGTAGCCAGGAGGATGACTTCGACATGGAGGAGTCTTACACGGACAGGCGGATCCGATGGGGCGTGGACAACTCCGAGGACGACCCGCACCCGTGGTCTCCGCCGCCAGAGTCTGCGAGCCCGAGCAAGCGGAGGGGGAAGGGCAAGCAAGTCGAGATGCCGCCTGCCCCGCTTCCCAACGGGATGATGAATGACTTGAAGAGCATCACCGAGCTGCGAAGCAAGGGCGAGAATCGGCGGTTCTTGGACGAGGTCGGCTATCTGTTCGAAGGCCTGGACGCGAGCTCGCCGCTGAGTGTGCGGAGAGGGAGGTGAGTGTGTTGGTCGCCAAACTGTCGGACCTGAAACTCACGGAGGTGTAGTGCGCTCGAAATTGTCACCAAGCTGTGCGACTTGGACTTTGCAAGGAAGGCTAAAGCTGCGGACTTTCTCGAGCGGACATGGCAGGTTCTCCGAGACGCCGGAGCGGGGAATGGTGACAAAGTGTGTCCCTGATGACAACTCGGAAGGCTTTGGCAGATGCTGATGAGATCTCAGGTTATGGACACCATTCTCGCCTTCTATGCCGCATTGGTGTCCAGAGACACACGGGATCTTGCAGATCTTGCAGGGCGGTCGGACTTCCTCGCAGCGCTGTATGGCATGCTGGATGGTCTCAGACGCGCAAATGACCCGCTATGGCTGGTTGCTTGTGGTCTGAGCGATGCGGAGCTGCGAAGAGCGGGCATTCAGAGAGTTGACAAGACGCTGGTATGCTCATCAACGAGATCATATTGGCTTCAGTATATGACCTGGTCGCTTTAGCTCACAGGGCTTGAAAAGCTTGCGAGGAAGAAGTCAGGGCTGTTTGAGCCTGGCGAGACAGTAAGCCGAATTATACTTCTCGATTGTTGTGTCCACCAAAGACGCTTCTCTTAGATCTCTAACCGATTGCTCGTCTCGACCGCCTTAGCAGCTCTTCCATCTGCTTGTCAAGACACCGCACACGCATCATCACTACTTCATGCGTTCCATCACGAGCTCGATCCGCTTCCCTCCCGGCTGTCTATCTACGAATCCGGGCTGCCCATCCTGTCGGAGCCGTCAGTATCGGCAAGTGTGGATGCCCCGGGCTTCGGGCACGCGGACAACTGCTTGCGGCTCCTTGATTCGTACCTATTGGGCCGATGGACCAACAACGATTCGTCGCAAGGATCTAGCGCCGACGCCCGACTAGATCCGGGGCGCGAGGATGACCTCGCAGCGGGGATTGCGAGCCTCTGTTGTGTATGTGACGTCGTGGCCAGAGATCTGGAGCATGAAGAGCACTTTGCCGCCGGTGAGCTCTGCGCTCGTGGATGGTAATTATCGGCGGTTACTGATAGACCACCGCAGCTTCTAGATGCCTGGAGTCTGCGCTTCGGGTCCTCATCAGCCTGACTCATGCTGATGTCCAGTGGTGTCAGGCTGTGCTCAATGACCAGCTTGCGCTCCTAGTGACTCGTTTGATCGTACAATCACAGCAACAGAGACTCCAAGACTTGGGAAATCGGGCCATGAAGCAGGAGCAGGGCGCTGATGACCATGCTGGCGACGTGATCACGGACGATGAACATGCCGCTACATCTCTTGACCGACAGTGCCTCGCGCTCGGGCTCCTCACCAACCTTGTTCAAGTCTCGCACGCTGCTAAGGATATTCTCCGCACCACCCGTAAGTTGGGCGGTAGGCTCTGAGAACTGAACTGATCTCTGGGCTGGTAGGGCTGAACTTCCGCTGTGCTGGTAAGCGTGCATGCACAACAGCTTGTCACTGTAGCTCCCGCATCAGCGCCTTATCCTGTCTGGCTCTCGTATACTCGAAATATGGCAAGTCGGAGGCCGAAGACGGCGTAGAGTCCATGATCCGAGGACATATGGCTGTCCTGTTCGGTTTGCTCATACGGGGCTGTCCAGAGAATCAGCGCGAACTACTGGATACCCTTCCAGGAGATTCAGACAAGCGGAAACTAGAACAGCTTGTTGAACATGCACGAGACTTCACGAACTTTTATGTCGATTTCACTCGGCGGGTGTCGCAGGTCATCCAGAGCCAGTCTCAACTTCAATCGGTAGAGCTGGAAGACGACGGGCAGATAGAGGACCTGGGTGGGTTCGCTGTAAGCGAGGACGATAGAGTGGGCAAGATGTTGAGCGATTCAGACGGCGCCGCCGTCGCGAATGATGTCGTGTCGTTCCTGAATTCTTTAATTCGCACCAAATCTTAAGGTGCGGCATGTCATTTCTCGTTCTCGAGACTTGTGTGTGCTCACTGGTCATGCAGTGTACTATAATGCATTTTATTTTTGCCATTTATCTGCATGTTACAAGGCGAAACGCTCCATCAAATGTACAAGAGATACGAAAGGACGTTCGCGTCTCTTCTTGGTCGTGGCAGGCATGATCGGTGCGTCCATATCCTCTCCGTCGTTCAATGGCGGAACCTCGTCCAACGCATCCGACTCCACAGCGTTTCGGGCTGGTGTAATGGGCCCTGTGCTCTCCGCATCGGAGTCGGAATCGCTGTTGGTCATGGGTGGCATGCCAGGAGACCCGATGCGGTCGACTAGCTTGAACACGTTCGTCGGACTCTCCACGACCAGCGCCTCGACGAGGTTCTCTGGCCTGCCGAACTCCGCCTGCTCCAGGACGACCATTTCCTCGTAATCCTCCGCCGTGGGCGAGTAGTACTTCTGGAAGTAAGATCTCGCGGCGATCTGGGCGAAACGATCGCTCTTTGCGAGCTCCTCCCCGGTCATGAAGAAAGTCTTGACCTTGAGAATCGCATTTCGAAGGTCGGGGATGGTGATCCGCAGCCTGGGATCATAGGTGAAGATGCGGTGAAGGATGGCAGCCGCCTCGCCCGAGATGGGAAGCATCTTCTGGAGGTAGCCGGGCTTCGTCATGGAGCGCAGGAAGCACTGGTCGTCCATGGTCGCGGATGTCCATGGGTTTCGACCAGCAATCATATTGACGAGCGTTATGCCCAGGGACCAGACATCGGCGACTTTGGCGTCATAAGGCCTGTATTCGAAGTCCGCGCCGATTGTCTCTGCAAAGGTATATTAGCCCAAGTTTCCGGGAGGTGGAATGGAGGCTTACCAGGACTGATATAGTACGGGCTACCGCATCCGAAAGTTGCACTCCTTTCGGAGCTCGTCGAGAGGCCGAAGTCCGCGAGGACGACTCTCGAGCCACTCTCATTCATGCACAAGACGTTGTCAGGCTTGATGTCGCGGTGGGCAATGCCCTGGTCGTGGCATGCTTGAACCGCGTCGAGGATTTGGACGAACACTTTCTTGACCAGCTCCGTCCTCCCTCCATACGTCTTGCGTTCCGTGATGTGGTGGAACATATCGCCACCAGGGCAATAGTCCATCACGAGATAGACGTACGGCCCATCCTCGATCACTTTGTGGAGCGTGAGGATGTTCGGATGGGCGGAAAGGCGGCGATGGGCGGCGATCTCGCTACGCTGGAGCCTTGAGTGGCGAGAATGTGGCTTCGCCTTCAGCACGACCTTGACGGCGTACTGCTTGGGGTCCGGGTTACGTGAGGACGTCGGGGAGTCCAAGTCCACGGCCCGGTAGACCACGCCGTATGCGCCCTCTCCAAGCTTTTCGATAAACTGGAGGCGGCCATCGTCGATGACATGATCGTACATCTCGGGAATGGACGACGACTATGACCATGTTTGAGCATGCGAAACACGACATGCCATTCGTAGAACTCACCGCATGCATCTTGATGAAGACTGATAATAAATGTAGCGAGTGTGTGAAGGTCGAATGAATAAACACTGAAAGAAGACTTGTCCGGCAAGTCAGAGATGAGGGATATGCAGATGGTTTCGGTCACCAGGATTCGAAGGGGTTTATATACGTTATTCGGATACCACTAGAGTAGAACGGTTGTTCTTCCGAGCCATCTATCCGTGTCCGTAGGTATATCCGAAGCCGCTCGAAGGGGAAGATTTCCCGGCACAGGTTACTACAATTCCTTTTATGGCTGCATTTCAATCCTACCCACTCAGATCGCCACAATCCCCTAGCAAAGCCTGGGTTTCACTACCAGTCATAAGCTTCACTGATGGACTTAAATGAAACTCCGTATGGATCCTCCTCCTCCTCCGCCGCACGGGGAGGCTGGAACTATAGGCGTTGTACGCAGGCTCCTGCGTTATCTCGCGTACCAAGGTGGTGTTTTCTCACTCAACAACTGTCGATCTTCATCCGAGTGTTATGGATAACGGATGCGCGCAGCGTTCGGATGGCTATTAAAGATGGCCGCACTCGGACGTCGCTGGGTCAGTTCGCAATATCCGCATGGACCAGCGTTGCTCATGATAGGCGCTTGTCTCTGTTACACTTGCTGTCATAGACATGACAGACATGCACGCAGTCATCAATACATCCATCGACGTAGCTAAATCTCGTCACGGGTCATTTGGTGTCATGCTGGTCACATGGCAGCGGCCGTTGTGGTACTGTCAGTCTGGTTGGCGCGGCCAGCCTCGAGCGGCACGCGGTACATCGCATACGGCTTCGTGCGGAGATCAGTACTAGAGAACAGGACATTAGTTTAGAAGAATGAAAATCCCATGCGCATGCTCACCCATTTTGGTAGTCGGGCGCGAGCCAGAGTCTGAAAAGTCGCAATCAGATGCGCGGTCACGTAAGGGAGCTCGAAATACACACTGGTTGACGGTGAAGTAGAGGTAGTTCCCTTCAGCTAGCGTGACAACCGAAAACGTATCGGCCCACTATAGAGCCATTAGTTTTATCCTACCATCGCTAGTCCATGGACTGACCTGGATGACGGGGTTGCGAATGAACGGCTCTACTATACCAGTCGTCGCGTTATAGCGGTGAATGGCATTGTGCTCTAAAGTGAGGATCGTAATCATTCAATTGTGGAGCTCAGTACGCCTGAAGTCACACCTACCCTGCGATCCGATATAGATGTACCCTGAAGCATCAGTCTCGAGACCGTCGGCATGGCCTCCAGACTCTGCAACGGTCTGCACATTCTCTTTCGCCAATATGGCAGCATACGGGTTGCTAGATGATGGTTGCTGCTTGAGGTAAGTCGTCGAAATCCGGTAGAGGTGGCGGCTCGTCAGCGGAGTGACGTAGACATATTCGCCATCTATACGATAGCCCATTATTTGTGAGGTGCGTCAAGGAAGAAGTATTCAGTACATACCCGCAGACAGCGCAATCCCGTCGGCCGCGAACTATAATGCACCACGTATAAGATCGTCAGGAAAGACTTTCGCGAAATGTGATGCTTACAGCAGTCATGAACTGAATCGCATCAGGCGCCAAGAGCGTGTGGTAGTAGAAAGGAACTACAATGAACACTCAGTAAGGAGCATCCACCGCAAGGTAGAGATATAACTCACCGCCATTGTAGACAGGTACGAAGTTCGGATCGGCACTGACAGAAACGTGCCCGTCGAGATGCCTCCAGGATTCTCCGGTAGTCAGATCCACGACAACCAGCGCAGGATGGTACGGCGAGCTGTCCGTGATGTACGCGTACCCACCTCCCCTCAGATCGAACCGAACATCGTTAATCGACGAGTCAGCGTACACGACCGTGCTGGGGAAGGTGTACGTCGCGAAACTCGTTCCATTCATGTAGAATCCGACCAATTTTGGCCCACCGGGGACTTGCGCATAGAGGTACGTTCCATTCACGCGTGGGCGTCCAGTATCGAGCGCCCAGACGCGATCCAGGCCGTCGACGACCACAGACTGCACGAAGATAAGCTTTTCCGTGGCGATGCTATATCCTGGGTTGGTAACATTCTCAAATGCCGGGGGCGTGTTCCACTCCTCACTATGAAGTAGTCAGCTAGTCCATAGGCGGATGGTAACAACGTTCTCGATACCGACTCCGGCCATGCCTCCTCGGTCGTCGGCCCAGTGATTAGAGCAAGCGTGTAGGTTTCGTTTCCGCGGGGATAGCAAGTGAAGACCATGCCATCACTGCCCACGCCGACACCCTACATATCACAGCCAAGCGGCATCAATCAGATATTTTGGGTGAGTGACTAGTAGCAAGGTACGTACCGTGGGCCAGTAGTTATAGTAGGCATGCACTAATTCGATCTGAGGACCGAAGTAGCCAGTGTCGTAGTGCACAGACGTGTTTGCAAGAGACTGGTCGGCTACACCGATGCCATAAGGCAACACGCCGACGGCGCTCGCCAAAAGTTCATCTGGATCGAAAGCTCCGGGAGGCGGATACTCCGGAAACTGAAAGGCGGTCAGCCAGAAGCTACGACAGCAACCGACTCGGAGACATACATCGAAGACGGAAGACTGAGCTGAGACAAGTGCGGCATAAAGCACAAGTGTCGAGAGTACCGAGAACATTGTGGCTTCGCGCGAAACTCTGTTTGAGGTTGGGGTTTTTATACCTCACACCCCGATTGAATGCTGGGCAGCCGCCTGAGCCTGGAATTTCCGCAGATCAGTACATCACCTCTGCGTCGAGGAGCGCCATATTTAATGACGTAGGGCAGGTTCTACTGACAAAGCTACGGAGACAGAAGACGAGTTCATGAGCATCAAGTCATAGAACGAAGAGTCGCATGAATACTCCCACCGATTTCTGGTTCCGGAGAATAAGACCCACATGTCCACCATATTTACGGCCTGACTGTAAACAGAACCACAGGATACGTTGAACGGGAGGCCGTGAGTTGATCATGAAGGGGATCACTTTCGCAGGCTAGCTTCAGCTTCAGGCCAGACTCCTTCCATCAGCTTTCTCGAGATCCCGAGACGTCGGCGTAGAACAGGAACCTACCTCCCTACAGACGGCCAACTGCCTGGCGGGGAAAAGCACACCCACGATCACGTACAACGATTTGTCATTTCGGGACGATCTCCACTGGCGATTCTATCCGGAGCATCTTTCAAGGAAACACGCAATGCTACAGGAGCGAAGAGACCAGTCCGAGAACATAAAAACCATGGAAGCCGACAACAGTTTGCAGAGCGAGACAGCGAATTTGGGAATATGGACGGAGGGCGTATGATCAACATAGCTGCGAGGATGCGAAGAACACGTCATCCGTGACTTGACAGCGAACGACAGTCGGGATTATGACAGACCATGCGAATGAGGTGTGCATAGAAGAGAGGCGAGTGCATGCAGTGCTGGGAGAAGAAGAAATCATGTCACATGTCGTAATAGCGAGTCGTGCCCATTCGCTGCTAGCGGATTTCGGAGAGCCGTCGAGCCAAGGCCTCTATCAGGTGAGGCTCCACACCAAATTCCTGTGCGAGATTACCGTACGTCCCGCGGTCTGGACTGGGAATGCTCGAGTCCTCGTTCTGGACCGGACATATTGCTTCCTGAACTTCACTCTGAATATCCATGGGAGACTGGGAGCGAGAGCGGCCACCAGGCGGCGAAGAAGTCGATCTGGGAAGAGCATCTTCCAAAATATCCGAGAGACTGCTCATTTGGGCAGAAGTGAAGGCTAGAGTGAAGGCTTTTCGTCAGTCGGATATATGGAGACTATCCATGATCTCACGCACCTTGACAATCCATTGCTGCACGAACCACTTGAGTAATAAGAGTTGCCCAGTCAGACAGCGGATTTTCTTCGTTGCGAACAAGAAGGACTTGGAGGGCAGCTACCCCGATGTCAATCAGCTCCAAAGCCAGGTACGGACACAACCACAACTTACAATAGGTAATTTCTGTAGGGGAGAATAGTTCAGCACGGATCATTGCGACAAGGTGCAGTGAGAACTTACCATACAACTTGTCCCGCAGTGTTTTTGGCCAGAACACCCTGCTGTCGTCGTCGGATGGGAACTTCGACAGAATGCTAATCAACGAATGGAAAGGCAGCGATGGGACCTTCAGGAAGTGGCTCTGCATTCAGAGGAAACGTAAGAAACTGTTCTGGAGCGCGGATCACGAGCTACATACATCAGGTGAACGAATGAGGTGCAGTAAGGAGTTCAGCTCGGCCTCCGAGATGAGCCCGCGTTGGAGCGTCGCGACAACACGCTCGTTGTCCAAGCCAGACAAGGAAGGCCGGCAGCCGTCGAAATTCCCTTGCCACGACGGGAATAGCTACGGCATTTCAGCCGAAGTTCAATGGTGAGAACGACTGAAACTCACCGCCTTCATCAACTCCTCCTGGCTGCTCTTTGTTACAGTGACGCCGCGGGCACGCTTGCCGCGGCCGAGAACTGAGTTCTGAGCACTCCGGAGAGCAGCCTTCGCGGCCTCAGCGGTGGCCATTTCCGCGTATGCGTGGCTGAGGGTTTTGCCTTTCCGATCGAGCAGAACGTGCACACGCTGGACTGGGTGCTTCAGCCAGGTGGCGATCGCCGGCGGAGTGATGTCCTAAACATAAATGTTGAACGGGCGAGGAATAGCTGGCCAACAGCAAACACCTACCCAAGGCACGTTGTCTATCCGAAGAACAACACTCTCCTCCGTCCCACGGCAGGTTGCGGAGACAGGCGTAGAAGATCCCTGCGCACGGTCCATAAAGTCGTCGTAGTCATAAGCACTACCATTGGCGCCAACCGCGGCAGCATCATACAAGCCCTGCAAAATTGATGCATCTTGGGTGCATGCTGAAACACGCTTCTTCCCCGCGCCAGCCCCGGAGAGCCCGTGGTTTGCTCCGATAGAAGGAGAAGACTTGTGCAGCTGGAAGTTATCTACCTTAGACTTGCACACCGCGCATTCCATATCCTTTTCGCCCACTATGTTCAGGGCGCTCGTAAGACATTGCGAGCACAGCGGATGGGCGCAGGGTTCTAAGACCGCAAGCGAGCCACCGGAAGTGCCACAGACAGAACAAGCGAACGGTGCCGTCTCCTTAGGCCCCTCAGGCTGGGAAGGGTAGAAGGACGGGTCGTACAACTGGGCCGCTTCGGATATCGTGGACAAATCAGAAGCGAGATTGAAGTGCTGAGTAAGCGAGAGGGGTAGGGATTGATTGGCTACGACTGGGACAAAGGCTTGTGGGTAGGGTGCATAATCGTTCTCGTCAATATCGAATAAGTCCGTCTACGAAGAGGCGAAACTGTCAGCCACCGAAAATATCTGTCACGGCTTCATCGTACCTGCTCGAACGTGGGACGACGACGTAGACGCGCAGGATCTGTAACACTGCCGCGAAGCCTGAAAGCAGGTTGAGGGGGTGGGGTGTCCATGATCACTGGTTGTCTGAGAACGCGACTTGGTGTGCAGAGCTGCGAAGGGTCTGTGATCTGTGATAAGGGCGCTTGCGCTTGCGAGAATGCGCGAGCACGACGTTGAGATGAAAGGTAGGGTGCAGGTAATAAGGCTTGTGCAGCATAGTAAGCTTTCCATTCATAGGATTGAGGTTGGTACACACCTTTGTCTATCATAGGCATGCTAATGTCGAGAAGGGATTCGTCAGCTGTAGGGTGATCAATGTCAGCAAACGATCCTTCACCATCACTCAAGAACTGAGAAGCATCAAGCGTACAAGCACGTAGCTCTCGATCCCGCTCGTCCGCGCAGTTGCTCGTGCCTACAATTCATGTCTGCAGATGTTGACTATTATAGCGGCAGCGCATACAGTCGGCAGAGACAAATGTTCAAGGCTGAGCCATGTGCCGCTGTATCTGCCTGAAAAAACCCTCTGGGCGCCATATGGGTCAGACTCCAGCGCCGGGGGAGTCCATCGCATAAAGAGGTAGGGCATACGAACTGTCTTGTGTTCCAATGATGTCGCATACAGCCCATCTGCCTTTCTCGTGCATAGCAGTAGCTTACAGGCTAGGCCCCTGGGAGCACCATGTCGCCGTAACCACCACAGAAGATTCAGTGGTCAACGTATCCCAAGGGGCCCGGAAAAATCATCGGTGCAACCTTAGCAACATCAGTCTGACATGGGCTGCCACCTCGTGGGCGTCGGTTCGCGTCTCGACACTCCGCGCATTTTCTACGGGACGATACGGAACCTCCACCGCCGCATACATGACGCTTAGGCGAAGGATACAGCGCATATAGCCGCATATATGCGCATGAAACTGTGCATACAGCACCCGGCAATGTCATTAGACCCATGCGGGGGTAGTTCGGCCCTTGGAGCATGATTATGGGTGGTCCGGGGTATAGGATGGGCATTTGAATGGGGGCATTAGTACTCACCTTCGTATTGCGTGTCATCGCCAGAGGTAACTTTTATACCATTTTCATTTGCCCGCGTTCTCCAGTTCTCCGCAATGTCTGCGAGGCTTTTCGAGCTAAGATTGACTTCAGGCGACAACGAGAGACTGAGGCGCCGGCGGCCGACAGCGGAGGCGGGAGTCGCAAGATTAGAGCCATTCGAGGATGAGGAGACCGAGCGAAGGCTGAAAGGAGAGTAAGGCGTCGAAAGGTTCGTCGCCGGGGTGTATGGCGAGGTGACCGAACGAACTTGCTGGACCGAGTACGCAACACGCTGGGGAGTGACGGGCGCACGTCGATCTGTCTTGCGGGTTACTGCAGGAGTGGTCGGTGCGGACGCGGGTATCATGGAGTGCTTGTTCGCCATCTTGGTTGTCGCCGATGTCGCGGTGGTCGGAGCCGAGTCGTCGTCGAGGCCAAGTTGGAGTTCGCTCAGCCCCAGCGTCTGGATCATAGCGTGGGAAGATTCGAACGCGTCGCGCGTCGCGATCACATGCCTCATTTCCACGGGACTCCTACATAACTGAGCCGGCATGGCGGCAACTAGTCGCTATATACTTGCCAGCACAGTGCACTACTTCATACTGTTTACATCTTACTAACAGTAGCAGCACACATCTCAACGATTCCTGCCGGCCCACGGCACTCCCAAATATTCTTAATTGCAAGGCCTGCGCGCCCCGCAATACGTGCAAATTGTTCTGGTGTGCGCTCCATGCCGCTGAAAAGAGCGAGCATGACAACGTCCATGGTATCTTTACCGAAGTGTGCGTACCCATAGTTGGCTGGGAGTGGCTTCGGGGCGCTCTTTAGCAAGCTGGAGCCGCTTGTGGGATGTATTATCATCTCGGCGACGAGAATCCGGGATTCAGGATTCATCGCCTCTCTGAGGCGACTGAGGATCGCGACACATTGATCCTCGGGCCAATCATGTCTGTTATCATTCGCTGTAAGCAGTTTGAAGTGGAAAAAAAATTCTGGACTGACAGGAGATAGCGCAGCAGGTAAGCATCGGCGCCTTTAACAGGCTGTTCGGCGAAGAAGTCATGCGCTAACAGCTGTACGCGCCCCGTTCGAACGGCTTCTGGGCATCCTGTTTGCCACACGACTTTGGCTTGCTCAATAGTGTCAGGGAGATCTTGAACGACGAATCGCAGATGTGGAAATGCCTTGGCAAGGTCCAAGGACATACTGCCTACGCCTCCTCCGACGTCTACTATGGTAGCGGCGCCGGAGCCCAGCGAGGCCCAGGGAAAGTCTTATGAACACAAAATTTGCAACCTGAGTCAGTACATGTGTGTTGTTCCGCGTCAACAGCGGCTTACCGGCAATGAGTGCAGGTGAACAACCTTGGTTGAACCCTGCCATGGCCATGGGGAAAACGTCAAGGACTGGGTGCCTCGAAACGGATCCGTCGTCATGTTTAATGCCTTGCGCGAAATATTCAAAGTAGCCTAGATCAGCTCCTATGGCTTTTTGAAAGGCTGATCGTGTACTCGACGTATCTAGGGCTGCCGCAGGTAGATGCTGTATGGATCGGAAAAGCTCATCAATCCCACTAGAAATCCCGTCAGAGGATGAGCAGATGTCGCAGTACCCAGCATACGTACGGCAGAAGTACCATGCATTGGGCCGGCTTATTCTTTACTAAGACTTGCCCTATGTGACCGTTTATGAAGTGATCCTGTCGGACTTCGGTGAAGATATTTTTGCTCGAGAGCAAACGGAGCATGCGGGCTGTGCACAGATAAGTCATTTCTGACAAGGAAACATCTTCGGCGTCCCTACCTAGGTCAGTCTCACGGGCTCCAATTTGACGGCTAAGCTCTGATACAGAAACACCCCCTGACGCAGTCGCGGCGTCGAGGATATCCGGAATGTTGGTCTGGACGGCAAGGAAGAGAGACCTCGCAGCCACGATGGCGTAATTGATGTCGAGGATACGATTGAGTGGTTCGTCGACGATGTCGAGGCACATACCACATGCGCCAATGAAGATACGTTGCGCATCATACAGTTCACGCGAAGGTACATTGTCCTTAGTATGCCCGTCCGTCCCTCGTGCGTCTGCGGCCTCCCACTCGCTGATTACGATTTCGGACGCGTCGGTCAGAAGGCGGATGAGGGAGCGCAAGGTCGAAATCCGATCTGAAGTACTTATCATCATAGGAGTGGGCGTATTATCCTGTCCTTCTGTGCCCTTTTAACCACTCCTCGCTGTGGTGCCGATAGATAGCTACGGGAACATACGACCAAATGCAGATGGAGCTGATGGTATAGTGGATTCGGAGCCATCCAAATGGACCCGATTCCCATGGTCAATGGTACGGTAGTGCGTGTTGTACAGCTCAGCCATAAGCGGATGTTTGGATGTTCCAGTCAAACAGTTAGGACGTCGATGGACAACCTTCCTCGGACCCTGTCCGATCGACAAACGCCTTGAAATTACGAGGGACGGGGGAGAAAACTGCGCGTCGTCAAGTTGTTCTGAGGAAATCCACCGACAGCGACAACTAGAGATCGGGAAGCAGGGTGATTGATCTTCGCGAAGAGTCCACTTAAGTCAGCTGCCAGCTGAGCGCTACAATAGGGGAACAAGGGCTAGACGTTGTGGTGTGCATCAACAGTAATCACAGCTGCATTGAAATCCGGTCGTTTCTTTGTTGCAGGAACCTCCGCTGCGTATAGGATCCAATGGCTTGAAACAGCTTCTGTACTATTCAGGAAGGGGAGATACAAAGGGTGGGGAGATACAAAAACTGATGCTCGAGCCATAACAACGCAGCCATTCACCTGCGGGTTTTTTTTGGTATACTTATAAGACATCATGGACAGTGTACACAAGAGTATATGCCAAGACAATAGGTAGCAGAGGTATGAAAAATTTGAGAGTGTGTAGCAAATTACCGCCGAGAACACAATCCTACAAGATCTCATGCAATATACCAGCTCCTTCAATAGGAATTATTTGGAATCTATATCCCAGAAA
>KV429062.1:222003-288792 GCA_001632345.1 Daedalea quercina L-15889 | reverse complement strand
TTGAACGTTGAGCATTGAACATGCTGCCCGCCGGGCGTACTGGTGCTTGCAAGAGTTGCTTGTTTAGGAATGCCGAGTCAGAATTTGAGCTTGCCGATGTGACAGTCCGTGACGATCTTTGTATCTCTACACCCGTAAGCCACTGGCGAGAGTCCGTCGCGCGGAATATTTCCCTCTCCTTTCCTCCTCAAAGAAAAATCGGACAGATCTTGAAGGTATGCTTATGGGACTCTATTCTACCCGCCCAGCAAAAAAAAATCAGTAGTTACAAGTGATCTCCTTGCGCTAGTTGAATAAGTTTGTGATTGTTGTATCTCCCCTTCCAGAATAGTATGTGTCTAGGATAGGCTTGCCGTGGAGTTGCAAGGCAGTCGGAGAAACGGGATGATAAGTAAGCATGTAGTGTGCGCAGCTGCCGTACTGGCAGCAGAGTTCAGACTTGTTGAAACGACATAAGGTAGGAATGATTGACGTTATGATCGTGACGAGCAAGCCGGCGGCATTGGGGGCTCGAGCCCCGGCTTTGTCGGGTCGAGCGGGGTTACGCGCCCGCTGAGCATCATCCTTCCGGCCTTCGAGTCCTGGCTACCGACTCCTCCTTAGAACTCATTCAGCTGAAGGGATCGTTGGCGAGGCGACAGATAATCAATCAACGTTGCGTGTAAGTTGGTGCCACTGTCGCCTCGATTGAGACATCCTTGAGCCAGGTGTGCCAGTAGACTTGGACTCGGAAAAGCTCCTGGCACGCCTGTTACTGCGGCTCCTCGGCCCTTGACGGAAGAACTCTGGGAGGTGTGCCTAGAGCCCGATCAACAAAACCAGGCACGCATGCATCAGGCGAGCCAAAGAGCGAGAGATCGAAAAATGAAGAAACGAAATGCTGAAGCACTGGGTGAAGAATATTTTCTACCGATTCTCGACTGCTTGGCTCGGCCGATGGCATTGACGGCGGCCCATTGGGTGCCAGGCCATACGGGACGAGCACAAGCGATTATCCACAACAGCATGCTGAGGTGAACGGCCTAGAGCACGCGTACTGGGATTCATATGAGCAATGATGGACCATATGGAGTGCGCTGAGCGATCGGGCCAGGCACGGCCACATGGGATCGCCCTTGGCACATCGCACTATCTTATCTGATTATGCGGTGTGATCTCAAATCGGCACGCAAAATTATCTGATAAAAAGGGTCGTGGTTCGCGGAACCGAGATCACTGTTCTTTCCCGACTTCTAGAGCCAGTGATCTCTATCGCCCCAGGCGACTCAAGGCAGAGTATTAGCTCGGTAAGTACTCCCTTACAGCAAAATTGAAGAGGCACCAATAATTTCGTCTAGTATCTCGATCTCGTCCAGCAGATCCTTAGCAGCCATGGACGCGGAGAGGAAGTCCTACCAGAATGGCAGTGACGGAGAGCACGACGCATCGGCGCCGGAGCTGCCAAAGTACGATACAAAAGAATCCAACGACCCACCGCTGCTTGTCAAGCAGACGCAGGCAGGCATCTGGAAAGTAGAGGCCGCCGCAAACGTAAGTCGTGTGACAGTTATTCTATCCAACGAATTGCAACTCACAGCCACGGCGGATAGGTCTGGGGGCCGATCAGTAAGACTTTGCTTTGGATCGGCGTCGGTCTTGCAAGGTCAGTGGATCGCTGCGCCTCAATTGGCGCCGCGCGTGCTAACATCTGGACGTTGTCGGCTAGCTACATGTACGGTCTGGACAACAACACGAACTGGGAGTTTGGCACGTACGCCACCAATGAGTTCGGCCATGCGAACTGGTATAGCGCTATTCAGTGCGCTATGGCTATCCTGCGTATGTCGCCTCCACTCTTCACTTAGCGACATAACTGAGTTGTATACACAGTTGCCCTCGGCAAGCCCTTCTTCGCGTCAGTCTAGAGTGCATCTGCGTAATTGAGTAGGCACTCACACCTGATACCTGCAGCAAGATCACAGATGTTATTGGTCGTGCGGAGGCATACGCCGTTTGCCTCTTCTTCTACTGCTTGGGATAGTACGTGTGGTAACTCGGTCGTCTTTCGTGCCAGATACTCACGTCGCAACGCAGCATCATCTGTGCAAGCTCCCAAAGCATGGGCACGCTCGGTGCCGGTCTCGTCATCTACGAGATCGGCTTCTCCGGACTCCAGATCGCCATCCAGATCGTCATCGGTGAGCCCTCCCGTCTTCCTTCCTCCGGACTAGCTCTGAAGACGTCTCGTCCGTGTGCATAGCTGACCTGACCCCCCTGCGGTTCCGCGCGCTCGTCAGCGCACTCACCTCGGTGCCGTACTTCGTCAACTTCTACGCGGGCTCGCAGATCGAGGTGCAGATCGTCACCAGCTCGCGCCTCGGCTGGCGCTGGGGCTACGGTCTCTACTGTATCGTGCGTCCTCCCTTCTCAGGCTCTCGCGGGGGTTCCTGCTGACGGCAGCCGCGTAGTGCTTCGTGTTCGCCATCGGCCCGATCATCGCGGTGCTCTTCTGGGCGCAGAGCCGCGCGAAGAAGGAGCACCTCGTCTACCGCGACAGCCTCGCCGGCAAGACGTTCCTCGAGAAGGCGTGGAACTTCGTCATCGAGGCGGACCTTATCGGCATGTTCTTCCTCGGCGCGACCATCACGCTTATCTTCCTGCCGCTTGTGCTCGCGGGTGGCAGCTACGCTAGTGCGTAATCTCGGACGCTCTTGCACGCTAGGGCAGTGCAGCGTGAACTGACTGAGTGTGCAGCGACGACGTGGAAGGATCCCGCGGTCCCGGCAATGATGGTCGTCGGCGGTGTGGTGGCCGCGCCCGCGTTCATCTACTGGGAGCTCAAGCGCGCCAAGTTCCCGATCGTCCCCTTCCGTCTCCTCCGGAACCGGACAGTCCTCTCGGCGTGCATCGTCAACTTCTTCGACTTCGTCTCGTTCTACCTCACGGTCAGGACCTATCTCGCATTCAGACGATGCGACGACTGACTCGCCTTGGGCCCTGTAGTGGAGCTACCTCTACACGTTCACTTACATCGCGACTGACTGGGACCTCACGAACCTGAACTACTACAGCACTTCCCGTAAGTTGTCCTCCCGCCGTGCGGTCCCACTCACGCAGACTGAATGTCGCCCTCCGCAGAATCGCTATGCCTGACGTTCTTCGGCCTGCTCTGGGGAGCTATCGTCGCGGTCCTCGGCGGAAACATGGGCTACAAGTGGTCCTTCGTCAGCGGCCTCGCCCTGCGCATCATCGGCGTCGGTCTCATGTTGTAAGTGTCCGCGAGCTTGCCGGCACGTACATACCTGACTCGCGTTTCGGCTGCGGACAGCTACGCCCGTTCGCACTACAACACCGCCGCCCTTGTCATGACGCAGGTCATCCAGGGTGCCGGAGGAGGCATCGCTGCCACCGCGTCCCAGGTCGGCGCCCAGGGCGCAGTGCCACACCAGGGTATGTGTCATGCTCGTTCTCCTCCGTGCATTCCTCTCCTGACATCCGCACCAGACGTCGCCGTCGCCACTGCCGCAGTGCTCCTCTTCGCCGAAATCGGCGGCGTGGTCGGCCAGGCCGCGGCGGGGTCGATGTGGAACAACGTGCTGCCGCGGAAGCTCGAGCAGCAGGGTCTCAACTCGACCGTGATCGCGGATGTGCTCGGCTCATACACGTATGCGCGGACGTACCCCGACGACGTGCGCAGCAAGCTCATCACTGCCTATGGCGAGGCGATGCACGACATGCTCATCCCCGCGATCGTCTTCGCGTTCGTCGCGTTCATCGCGTCGTTCGGCGTCAAGAGTGAGTGCACTTGCGAGTGGCGTCTCTGCGAGCGCGTGCTGATTTTTGGGCAGACTTCCGCCTGACGGGCGCGCAGAACGCCGTCGAGGTGAAGGACATTCGGGGCCGCGCAATCGAGGGCGAGGAGTCGATCGACCCCGAGCTCAAGCGCGACGTCTGATCTGTTGCCCGCTGTCTTCTCCCCGGACTCTTCCATGCTCGCTCTGTATGATGTGCTGTAGCGTAGAACAGTGGTACCCACACACCTCCTTATGCCCTTTACGTGCCATGCGTGTGCTATGGGTATTTATTGAGGTACTCACGACTGTTGTCATGATAATGTGTATAGACTAATTGTCCCGCCAAGTCGTTCTGCGTGTGCTGACATGAGAGGTCAGCCTGAGTGGCTTAAGTCACCGAACTCGAACCTGGCGTCAAACAACACTTGCCTCCCCTATTCTTTGAAGGCCCAAGGCCCAGATCGCCGTGTGCGGTTTGGGTGAGAACACTGCGTTTGCCGAACCCAGCAATTTGGCAGTATATTGGTATGTTTCTCCTCGAAAGAGGGATGAGATGCACTGGTGCCGACGGCGTACAGCCGCACTTGCAGTTGCCACTGAGTCGTCTAGGTTCAAACCCCGCACGTGAACGTGAGAGGGGTTTGTAACAAGATCCAGATCTTACCTAGGGGCTATGATCGATTCGGAGGGTGGCTGAGGTATCACAACGAGAGAATTCAAATAGACTGTAAACTACACCTAAGCGGCATCAAAAGCGATTTCATTATTGCGAGGAGTCGTCCCTTCGGTCCGTCACCGTCGGCGCGGGCTTCCCCTAGGCTGTTCTCGACCGCATTCTTCCACAACGGAGGTGTCATTCGGGGCGCGGGGCAAGTACGCTTAGGCGTGAGTTTTGTCACTGGGAAGTATTTCTTAGACCATCTTAAGCCAGGAACTGGACATGGATACTGGACTTCGCGCGTCGATAGTGGATACAGGCGGAGGAGGGGGGGGAGGAGGGGGAGCAGCGGACTGCTGGTAGTAGATTGTGCACAGCCTAGATTAGTCGTTCGGTCTGCCTCATGGAAGTCTGGGAACGTCGTGGTGATGCGTGGTGATCGTTGTCGCACTGTCAACAAGGCTAGCCTGCTTCTCCGTGAACGTCGTCCTTACATGGCCCGGGTCCACACTGAATGAGGCCATCCGACGCTATCTCCGAGTCCAAGATACGCATCTCAGATCGCGGACATACTGAACGCCGGGCGTCTTCTGCGTCCCGTGGCGATGGTGGCGATATCAGCCGCTTGTGGCGGCTCCGATCCAGTTTTGTAAGCTAGATCATGCGTACATCCTTTATATTTTTGTAAGATTAACACGAGACAATGTCATACCGTCAGGACCGACTATCCGGCCACTGCTACTTAGCGCCAGTTGTAGTGCTCCTCACGTTTCCTCACTTTGTCTTGACCGCCTCCCAAATGGCGTGACCATCGATGTCGCTCGCACCTCTTGACATCCGAGTTCTCGGCGCCATGATCAATGACGGTGTACACCCTTGCAGCATCTGAGCTTAAAACACCCCCCACTGAGCACTATACGGTATAGACCTGACTCTGTGAAGGAGATCTCGGTCGCGCAGCGGATACGCTGACTTACGAAGGCTCGCATCTGCACAGCTGAGGAAGAATCGTGTCAGCGAGCCAGCGACGCTTCGATAGTGGTGACGCACGAGAGATTGGGGATGCGCTAACAGCGTAGCCACTGCGACGAAGCCAATGAGTAGAGGACGAAGGACAGGAAGGATTTCATAGCTGCTAGTAATGGGACACACGTATGACAGTCATAGCGCGTACTTAGAATGATCAGGGAGTCCCTACTGTGAAATGCTGGTGGCACAGGTGCATATGCGACGACGTGGCCTGCAGGAAATGAGCTGGGATGTTCATCAAGCAACTGCGACCAATAAAGACCTCTACCCCACATAACGTGCACGTCCGGTGAATCAACAAGCAGAGAGACACGTGAATCGTCTACGTACTTGGCTTGCCGTGCCCGCGCTCGTCGATAAAAGTCACTGCATATCAAGCTGTGCCTGCGTCGATCCTCCGATACTCTCAGTCAAGGAGGTAATAGCGGAGGGCACACCCGGACGACCGCCTTGCAGTAACTGATGAGCTTAGAACCAAGAAGCAGGGGATCAGGTCTGGGCTATCCTGTCACACAATGCTAACGTGGCTGTCAGGACGCAAGTAGTGAAATGTTCGAGTCGGAAGAGCGCACCTTCGCCGACACCAGACGTTCTTGTTACAGACATATCAACAAGGAATTGTGTTGACACACCGATGGAATGTATTGGCGCGCAATAAGAGACAAACGCAATATCGCTGTAGGAGACCTTGATACAAGCCTTCTCACGGGATGACAGTACATAGGGTACCCAGTGGTATCAAGAATTTATTACGTGCACCATGGCCGGTCCGTGTAGGAGTGGATCAATAAAGTCTCAGTACTAGTAGAGGGTACTCATCAGCGTTCGGAGATTAGAATAGGTAGGCAACGAGGCCCAGAACACCAGCCGCCAGGAGACCACGACTCATCTTCGCAGCGGTGTTGGCACTGCTAGAGCTGCCTGAGGTGCCCGTCGAAGATGCGCCACCCGCTGAGCCCGTCGCACTTCCGGTCGCGCTGGCAGAACCGGAATGGCTACCGGTCCCACTCGCAGCCACAGAACTCGCGGGGGCAACCTTGGAGACTGCCGTGACCTTGGTCCACGACGCGGCGGTGTTCGCAGACGTGTCGCCCTCAGTGTACGGGAAGAAGTAGAGGTTGCCGGTGCTGTCGAGTTGCACGAGAGCGGTGATCGACGCAGCGTAGGACGAGTCGGCGTCCTTAGAGGTCGGACCGGCGTACGAGGTCGTCGAGTTGTTCTCGACGTTGATCACGTATGTCGCGGAACCATCGTCGGGGATGAACGCGAACTCCTGCTGCACGCCCTCGCTCTGGAAGAACGATGCGGTCTTGCCGTGCGCCGCAGGGAAGGAGTTGCCACTCGACGCGGGGTAGGACTGTGCGTCGGGCTGGAAGTACGAGTCTAGAGTCATAATCATGAGCAACGGGAACGACCCCCCTGGGCACTACACTTACAGTGGATGACGAAAATCTTCGCCTCGCCGGCAGGCACGTCAGGAACATCGAGGAAGTGAATGTGGTTCTGCGCGAGCGCCATCACAGGTTGAGTGTAGCTGGACGGGAAGGGGTCCGTCTCAACATCGGTCCACGAGAGCGCAGTGGAATTGGCCGAGGTCTCAGCTTCCATGTTAAGGTAAAAGAGGTCAGTGCCCGAGATGGCGTAGAAGACGTTGGTGTCGTGGTCGAGGATGGCGGCAAAGTTGGACGGGCTGAATTTGCCGGTGGTGACGGATTGCGTGGACCATGACTTCGTGGCAGCGTCGTAAATGTATACTGCCGAAGGGTCGGACGAGTCGCCATTCAAGACGTAGATGGCATTATAGAATTGTGCGAGGTAGCAGGTAGTGTTGGACGCGTCGAACGACCTGTACAGCGAACGTCGTAAGCCAAATGATGAAATACAGCCGAGACATCAGCCGGTAGAGCTAGTAAGAAAGCTCAGAGTGTGCAAGCTCGTTCGTTTCCTGTCTCAATGACACGACCAAAGATTGATTCACCCTACACTGCCACCAGAGGTCTGCTGGAGGTCCAGTCCGGCAGAAAATACGGGATAGTCTGTCCCAAAAGGATCATACTAGGGATCAAATAGCACTTCGCATGGTCATATTGTTTCCGCAACACCAAGCCCGCTCCTTCCACTGCCTTGCTGATACTTCGAGTAGTTAGGGGAAACGTGTACTTACGGACGGCCAGAGGCAGTGATGTCAGTAGCAGTGCCTACCATCCAGAGCGATCTGTAAGTATCGACGCTCTATATCCGGGCGGATGGAGTTAACTGACCGTTGGACCAGGAGTCCTGAGTTCCTGCATTCCAATCTTTCCCGTCGAGACCGAACACGAGAAGGTTGAAGTTCGCATCGAATGCCACGCAAGGGGAAGCCTGCGCAGCTTTGGCAGCCACAAGAGCAAAAAGAGAGACGAGGGTCGGGAGTCCGAACATGGCCGATGAGTATGGAACGAGGGATGGAACTGAAGGGGAGCTGGAACGCAAGCGAATTGTGTCGACGACGGTATACAATGCTTACGTAAGCACTGTACTATCTCTCCGACTCAGTATTTGGTACCACAGGACCATGGCATATTAATCTGGATGTCGAGACGTGAATGACTCATTCGAGACGAGGCAGGCGACAAGCACTATCAGATTGAGAGTGGGTCATAAATTCTCATGTGAAGGAATTACTGCAGGTCGAAGCTGATAGGCCGCAGGAGTTGGCACGGTACGAGCGCGGTTAATGAGGAACGCATGTTTACTCTACGTCGAGCTGTTGGTCGTATAATGGAGGGAGCACTCGGTATGAAATAATGTACCACAGGTACAATCCCAGTCTGACATCCGGTTCTCGTGCGGGGTGGGCTCACTCGGCGGGTCCCTGGCATTTATCAGCAATGACAACGATGACCAACAAGGTGCCGGTGAAGGTCCGGACGTTGATGAAGGTGAAGTCCTAGGCGCAAAAGATCTTGCAGACGAGAGTGGACCGGCGGTTCTGCTTACAAGCGGCTAGCGAGGTGTCTTAAGCTTGCATGACGCGGCCACTAATACATCTCGAGGTGCGCCTGCAAAGCCTTGTCGCGTCCGCAGATGCATACTGGTTCCGAAAACTCACTCGCTGCTAATCAGGCCTAACTGGGCAAGAGTTCTCGTTTTCGATGAGTAGGAGTTGAAACATTGAGGAAGCCACTCGCAAAGAATCCATCTGTGCAACTATCGGATGTGACTCCCATAGCCGCCGCTGTATTAATAGTATTACTTATCAAGGTCTCCATAGAGGTCGCTCCTTCAACTTGCTCCCTCCACGGTGTGACGCCACCGATGAAGGCCTCGAGTTCCGACTCTCGCCCAGTCCCTCAAATGTCAGAATGAGGTCTTTGACGCTTCCACCACTACTGCGTCTATTCCCAGGAGGGTTCACACGCAGTAGGTTCTCGGATGGAGGCGGCGGCAACGGATGCAACTCCACTAGCCGGCGAGGGGGCTCCTTGCTGCGAGGAATTCTGGATGGCTTCGGCGGAAGCACGGAGTTTAGCTGGATAGTGTCCTTGGGAGGTACGGGCTTCGGAATGGGTTTTGAGGCAGGAGTGTGGATCGGTGGACGAGGTTTGGCGAAGGTCTCTGGTGGCGGGACGGGCAAACCCGGTTGCGTGGGCTGGGGCTTCTTGACTGTATGGGTTTTCGAGCCAGAAGCAACGGGGAGATACGAGTAGAAGAAGCCTTTGACGCGGGTCGTGAACGTAGGGCGCTGAAGACCAGCATCAGCTTTTCTCTGTACATGCGGCGCTTTGTGTTCATTTGGCGCAGAGACAACGACGTGCGAACAAGGACGCTGTTCGGGTGCTTGACTCTTCTCCCTTTTGGAGGACGCGTCAGGCACTTGTGATAGCATGGATACAGATGAGGGCGTGGGTGGCGCGACTCTACCAGACTGCTGCTTCTTTTGTAAGGCCCGTGTTCGCCGCAAGACATCGTCCCTGTGCTACCCTTGAGCAAGCAATAGTTTTCCGCGACAACCAAGACTCACCTGCTCAACGCAGCATGTCCTAAGGCAGTGCTTGGCCGCTGTAACTGCGCGAAGAACCTATCCACGACCTTCTCCAAATCAACAGACTCAGCATCCGCCAAGCCACCACCCACTCCCCGCGCAAGCCGTTCGTCTGTGAGGCACGAATCAAGCCTCTTCCAATCCTTGCGCGTCCAAGCGCCCGCAGCCGTCTCTCCCTCGCCCATGCTCAGAATAGAAGCAGAGAAGTCCGACGTCGCCCAACTGAACGACTCCGCCGGCTTCGTCGGCGTGACGAAGGCGTTGCGCGGCGACACGAGTTTATGCGGCGACACACTTTCCTCCTCAAGTTGAAGCGAGCGCTCCGCCTCCTTCAACAGTTCCGGGATCGTCAAGGCCGGACTCCCTGGGATGATGACCTTATCGCCTACCATGCCCCCAAGGGTATGTCTGCGCTTCGGCGTGGACGCAGCCGCTTTGCTGATACCTGAAGCAGTCGACGACCGCCGACGGGCATCCCGCATGGCGGACGGAACGTCGAGATGGGAATGTCGACGCTTCCTTGCAAGGACGCGCGGAACGCAGTCATAATCATGCTACAGTAGCGACTGAGCTCCTCGGCCGCAATCGCAGAATTAGGAATGCAACTCACGAGTCTTAATATGGCTGCAGCACGAGCCGCGGCGAGAGGATCATCACTGGTAATCTTGATAACCCCATCATCCAGAGCCTCACTCTCCTCGTCGCTGCTACCTGCAAGATCGTCGTCGTCGTCGTCTACTGCGGACTGCGTCTCCTTCACGGGCGCATAGTTCGATTCGGCTTTCGAGAGATCGAATGGACCCGAAGACGCATGTTCTGTCACTCTTGCAGCGCCCTCGTCCTCCTCTTCGCTCTCATCACCCGGTAGGATAGACAGCTCGCGGTCGACAATAGCTTCATCCGAGCAATCCTCTTCGTCCTCTTCATCGTTCTCCTCGCCTTCGGACTCCGCATGGATCTGAATAGGAGGTTCAGACGAAGGTGCGTCCCAGTCGTCTTCGTCATCGCGGAGAGGTACAAGGAACTCCGTGAACCCCTCGACCTCCACGGGCTGCTCTGTGGCCGCTGTAGAAGAGGAGCCCAAGGAGAATTCGCTAGTCACAATCGCAGGCTCCTTCCCTTTCGAGTGCAGATGGGTGATCAAATCATCCGTAAGATCCGGCTCCGGCTCCGTGAGGGTGTCCTGGTCGCTCGCATCGTCCATGAGAATATCCGCACCGTCCTGTTCAGCAAGTGGCGTGGCTAGCTCGTTAGGAGGCGGCGATGGCGTCCGTGAGCTTTCGTCAATTGCGAGATCGAGCGGGTTGAATATAGACACGCCTTCCGCGTCATCTGGAGCAGGAGAGGGTTCCCCATCTGCTTGGTCCGGCTCCTCGTGGTCAGTAGACGGTACCGATTCGCCCTCGACCTCGAATTCGACAGCCTGAGCGGGGGCTAACTCTAGCTCTGTATCGACAGGCACGTCCTCTGCCCCTCCCATCTCATCATTCTCAGCTGGCGACTCAGATCCTTCCCTGAGCACTGCCAGCCTCGGATGCGGGCTCTTCGGCCGGCCCCACGCATCCATGCGCATTCTCGTACAGCTGCTCGGCGGGTCCGCCTTCGTGGGTACTGCCACCATCCTGAACTTCCCCGTATACTCACCCTCCTCAAACCCATCCACCTCCACTCCTGCTACCTCCTCTCGCGGATCATCGCTCCAGTCGTCGTCACTCGCCGCGTCCAGCGCGTTGAAACTAAAAATGGGTATCGGGTCAGAGCCAGCCTGAGGCTCTTCATCGTCAGTGAAACCATGGTGGGACAGGGCCGCCTGGGCGGATTGGGCCATGAGAAGCTCCGGTAGAGGAGCGTCCTCGTCGTCTTGTGGTCTCGCAGGCGGGCTCGACGCCAGTATTGGGGTATCACGAGAATGCGAATGGGAAGAACCGTCAAGCGAATATGTAACAGCGCGGATGTCAGCATCAAGAGAGTCATCAAAGCAATGAGAGACAGATGCATGAGGGGGAGTGACCGGGCGCGCTTCACTCGGGCAGGCCCTCGATTTCCGTCGCCGAGGCGGACCAGACAACAGGAGCGGGTCGTCGGTCGGGGATGGGGGCGGCAATGGCCGTGAGAGGTCGATGACTGGTGGTTCCTTCTTGATCGTCAATGTGAGCCTCCGCGTGCCCTTCGCGCTCTGAACGGACTTGCGTCGATTCCCCCGTGAGCGTGTTGGCGATTCTTGTGGAGGCGAACAGAGCACCTCGCGCGGCGGCGTGAAGCGCTCTGGCGGCGGCTCATATGGGAAGATAGGCGTAACGGAACGCCGGCGGGCGGATATGCGTTCGCGGCGATGAGACGGGGATAGAGGAGCGTAGTCGGCTTTAGGGTTGGCTTGGTGAGGAGAGAGAAGGAAGACGCGCTTAGTCGGAGACCTCGAAAGGTTATGGGAGGAACGAGTGGGAGTCGTAGCGGAAAGTTGGGCGGTGCTTGAGGACGGTCGAGTAGGGGAGGAATCTCGAGGAACGAAGTCGACATGGCGTTTAGACTGCTTACGGGGTTTACCGCTGGGCGTTGCCTCTGCAACATTACTGTCTACAGCCGTACTTTCCCCCCCTCCGGACATCATGTCTATGCGATAATCATGAAGTGTGGTTGCACTCGTCTGGCGCTTCCGTTTCGCGCCAAGCTCCGTTGACTTCTGCGGTGAGGTAGTCGCGGCACTGGAAGATCGCTATACGTTTATGAGAGCAATCCTATCAGTTTCTTCCGGAACGCAACAGATATTTCACATACTACAGCCCTGTTCCTTCGGAGAAACTCTTCGGGCGGGGGACTGATCAGCATCCTTCGCGCATCCATCTCAGTCTGATTCTGCGATGAGGGAGGTGTGAAGAGTCCCGTATTATGTTTCGCGGGTGAGATCGTGGTAGCATTTGGGTTGGTGTGCTGGATAAGAGAGGAGCCATGCTTGCGCCTCGCGGCCTTCGCGTTGCGAGCAGAACCAAAATGGTTAGTGAGATCAGGCAAGTCGTCGGGCCTGTGGCCAGCACTCATTGAAGACAGGTGGCCGAAAGTATATCAGAAAGACAAAATCAAGATAAAGGTATATCCGCCGAAGAGAGACTGAAGAGAGATCGCCAACGGGAACAATGAAAGGGCTTTTGTGTGCACGAACTCAACGTTCAACTCCCTCGGATCTCGATCACCATACCGCGTCTCCCATCACGTGATTTGGCAGTAGCGCCGTAGCCGGCAGTGCGGCTGCCATTTGGCTACTACATAGTACATGGTTGCTCGCTTCTGCAAATGCTTGACTACTTAGTGACTACTTGCCTAGATACTCATCTTTTCATGTTCGCTGTCCTGGAAGTGATTTATCATCAAGAATATTAGAGGTCAGGAGTGCAATCAATATACAGTATATTCCTGCCAGTGGCCACAACTTATAAGCCACGGCAGTACTCTGCCACAGCAAGGCACTGGCAGTTCGCGGCTGGAACTCACATGAAGACACGAGTCTATTGCATTCCTCTTTACAGCCATATGAGTTGTTTGTACTGCTCAATTTTGTTCTTGTTCGGGTAAGTGCATAGCCTAGTAACTATCATACTTCAAAATTGGTACTCTGGGATCACAGGCAAAGGTGTTACCGTGACATATTTTCGCGTCCTGAATTCGGCAGTGGGTTCACTTTGACTGCACGTTTCGACCCATCTAGGATTAATGAGGGTGATGCAATACGTGCTTAAGTACGGATTCTTGTCGAAGCGTTTTCCTAGAGAAAGCTTCTTCTACTATAGTTACATATATCCGTCGTGACTCCACCTCATCTAAGCCTCTGCATCAGCGTACGGTCGCAGATCGGCGCGAAGATGAGCTGGTGGCAAGTGTGAGATAATCTGTTGCTATTAGATGGCCCTCATCCGCCGCGCTGCATGCCCTCCTTACCTCCGATGGGAAGGTAACAAGGCACAGTTCTCGTCCTAGAGTTGACCGCCCCCCGAACTTGTCTTCGATATACAGCGGCTCACTTAATTGGATATCGTCCCCTCTAGAGCCATTGGGCACTCACAGGCGAAATATCGAATACACTTTCTGTGTCGCACATTGGCAGTGGTCACCAGCCAGCAGCGCGATGCGGTGGTCGACATCCATGGCATGAACCTGAACACTGTTCTTCCAAGCTAACAAAGGGCGTAACTTTGAAAGCTGAGCCGCTCATTCCACCGATTGAGCTCACATATGCTTCTAACGGCGATTAGCAGAACATGAATGAGAAGAAGAACGTCAGTAAGAACTTTGCTTAGCGGGAATAAGGCAAACAGTGATATTGGCGGATCCCTCAAGTGTCAGGCTCTGAGTCTCTACATTGCTGCCAACCCTGGTCGTACGTATGATGGGAATCACACTAGAACAAGGGAACAGATGGGCGAATACAGCCTACGTGGCGCGGGATGTACACAGGCAGTTGATCTGGAATGTGCGCTCACTGTCACGGTCAGGCCCCAGGCTCCATCACCAGTTCGACTTCAAAGACAGTTCGCAAGTGACAATGTGTTGATGGCAGAGATGTAACACGTCAATGAGAGAGTGCCTCTGACTTCTACTAAATCTGAGCAGTCGTGTGCATCTCCAATTCGAACTCGGTTCAGCGTCTCCATTCGACGCCGCTGCCGTCGGTATTTACGAGTGCAGCAGTACTAATGCCTTCATGCACCATCCGAAGCCGGATTCCAATGTCCCTCATACAGCCACGCGATGACTTATTCAAGGGATTACTGACATCATCAGTCATTCTGTCCAAGCCTTGTTCCGAACAGTGTGAGCAGCGACTTGTACATTGACGTACAGTCGTGCTTCGAGTCGACGCGCCTCTCGCTTCTGGTACATACCTGCTGTGTGTCGAAACCTGTCCGCAATATTAGACAGCTGCTGCACGTTGATTAGAGGCGCGGGCCGCAGCAAAACGCCAGTAGAACAATATCGATACGACACTATTCTGCTCCGAGGTCTTGACGTCCCCCTGAAGCGCTGGCATACGCGCCAGTATGCTCAGAAGAACAGTAGTGGATAACATATAGACGGTACGTTCCACAGCGATAGTGTCTGGCATTGTCCGGCTACCACAATGCTTTGTTCATGTTCATGTTGAGCTCTGGTTTTGACGATGTGAAGATACTACTTACTCGTCAAGACTACGTACCTTCGAAGTATACATTGAATACAGGAGCTTCTTGGGTTGGATCGACGCACTCATATGCCTGCCAGTATCTTGTTAATTGCCGTCCGTCTTGATATGATGTCTAGGGAACTGGTTCGGATTCTTCTTCGACCCGCTTACTTCGTCAATTTGGATATGCACTTTGGGGGTCTGATCAAAGGAGACCCTCGCTGTATGGAAGTTATTGTTGCGCGCCGGCAGTGAATCTCAGGAATCTGCCCACCAGTCATGATGCATGACGTCTGCCATGCAAGCCAACGTTCCCAAATCCTGCTCTGCATCTATGTACACGGAATAAGCGCGCCACGCACATTCGTGGTCGAGACTCCCGCGCATGGCCACGCGGATAGCGTAATGCATGCTCCCAGAACCAGAACATCGACAGTACCAGATTAGTCCATGTACGCATCGGTTATTACGAGTGTCCAAACTGACCGTGATGGAAAGCGGCGGCCTCGCGAAGATCTTGCCCCGCGGCTCGTGTCTAATTCGGGTGTCCGGTGTTCTAGAGGCTGGAGCGCCTCGCACTATCTTCCATGGCGTGCTCGCCGGTGTCAAAAATGGGTAGAAGAAAGATTCCAGTACGTACTTCTCTCCTGCATCGGAATCGTTTCCTAAGACAGCCCTGAATGATGCGTCGGCATGTTCGTAGTATTGACGGTTTCTCCGAATGCTCGCTTCCTTCTTCGTGTCAAGGACTCCTGGAGGCGAGAGACATTCTGGGCAGCGGACAACGGTTTATAAAGGATCCTGGGAGCGAATATCCGGAACCGCGCCATTTCCGCTGGTCTCACTATGTCGTCGTCCAACATCAGCACGACCGTCCAGCTCAACTACCGCCCATCGAACGATCTCTTCTTGCGCAAGTTGCCCGTCTCGCGCTCGTTCGACTTTGGGCCCCGCGCTCTACTCGTCGCCATCGCGATCTTCGTTGCCTTGCTCATCCTCGGCGAGGTGTGCCAATTCCTGCTTGCGCAACGGCAGCTCTCCACTGGGGAGAAGGGGAATTATATCATTCTCCCGTGGCTGCGGTACTTGGGCACGCCGCAATTCTTCACGAAAGAGTACCGATACCTTGCCAAGACCCTGCGACGATTTCCTGGCTCATGGTTTCGGTTTAGAGTGCGAGAGGTACTGTATACCCCTTCGACCCTTCAGAGACAAGAGTTCTGACTATGCCTGTTACAGAATGATGTCGTCATTATCTCAGGGCGCGAAGCGCGGCATGTGTTCTTCAACTGCCAGGACCTTACCTTTCTCGAGGGATACTTCCTCTTGGTACGACTTCACAGCCGCGTGATAAGATCAACGCTGCTGACTCATAATCGTAACAAGCATCCAAATATGAAGTATCTCATGCCTGAGGCGTATACCGAGGGTAGGGACGGCTTCAGCTGGCTTTTGAAGCAGTTTGCACGAGCGGACGTACTCCAGCATTGTGAGTATGTCGTGTATTACCGTGAATAATGTACTCACCCATGCGACCTTAGTCCTCACTCCGACAGTCACTGACGCTCAGAGGCTCGTCTCCGAGCTTGGGAAAGAGGGTATCATGGATCCCTTCGACGAAGTAGACCGAGTGAGCACTGAACACAATCACTTTCATCACTTACTCACCAAAGCTCGCAGGCTGTATTCAGAGTGTCGACGCGTATTGCGGCAGGGAACGAGATCGCAGATCATGCAGTGAAGCTCAACGCGGTCCACCGCGCCCTGTCCTGGCTGCAAGAAAGCTCAACCCCGCACGCGCTCATTCTTCCATGGCTTCCCACACCTTCGCGGTTCCGAAGCGTAATCGGTGGCCTGAAGCTACATCGAATGCTCAGCGAGGTGTTCCAGAAACGCAAGCGGTACTCATCCGGAAACAAAGATGTCCTGCAGAGTCTCGTGGACGAGGACGTCAGCGCGACACAAGCTTCTGTGGCAAGTATCCAAATGCCTTATTGCTGACTTCTTCAGGCTGACCGAACTGTGTATATCAGCTGACAATTATGACCATCCTCGCGGCACACAGCAACACGAGTGCGATCCTCTCCTGGCTCCTCATCACTCTCCTTCAACACCCCACGTGGCTCGCAACAGTCCGCGCCGAGATCGATGTGTTCCTGACCACTCATCACGTCTCCTCCCCGTCTCAATCGCCCTCCCCCATTGGAACCCCAACTGGAACTGGCTCTCCGTCTGACATCCCGATGATCGCTTGGGAGCGTGCTCTCCCCGCCCTCGACCTCTGCCTAGAGGAGTGCCTCCGGCTCTACATGAATGTCCCGCTAATTCGGCGGAACACGGGCGATGATATCGAGGTCGCGGGGCGGACAATCGCGAGAGGCGACTACGTGATGTACATGATGGAAGATGCGCACTTGGATGCAGCGGTGTACCCCGAGCCGGCGCGCTTCGACCCTCTGCGGGACCGAAGGAAAGGGGGAAAGTCAAATTTTGTTGCCTGGGGAGCTGGTGAGTGTTTTAAGTATATGGTCTGACGATACTTTGTTGACTGGGGTACAACAGGAACTCACCCGTGCACCGGCCAACGCCTTGCGAAGTTGATCATTAAGATCTTTGTCGCGGTACTTCTGTGGAACTACGACGTGGAGCTCGTAGATTCTCGAGGAAAGCCACTCAAGAAGGCGCCACAGCCGGTAATGGGGTTGTTCAGCGTGCCTCGGCCAGACGTGGACGTCCATATAAGATATAAAGAAAGGGTTTGTGGTGCACCCACATCATGAAAACGCTGGATATAAAGGTCCCGTGCGTTCAGATATGCCGTCCAGACCTGTAAAAAATTTGGACCATTGTAGACAGTCAGTAGACGATAGAAGACTCGGCGATCGTATGCGTCAAAGATTGTGCTATACCGTTGTGCTATACCTCCGTGAATTCTTTGTCTGTACACCAGAATCGATTGCATTAATTCGACGATGCTTGCTTGCTTCAACGCTCACCATCTCTGGCTGAACCGAAGATAGGTCAAGTCTGTGGCCTGCGCCGCGGCGGATGCAGTGACTCAGGAGCACGGAGGCAGAATACGACGGACACCTTGGAGACCCGCCCTCTCTCGGAGTCTACGTTGCTCTGTATCAGGGTGAAACCAAGGAATGATACAGCTCCCTCGTAACGGAAGGCTAGCGGACCGCGCACGAAAGAAGTTGGGGAGCAGAAAATTAGTACCATGACGGCGTCAGTTGTAATATAGTTGATCAGCTTGCGAACGCAGGCTCCGGAGTGCTCAACAGTGTGCACAGAAGGCTCTGAGACTGAAGAAGCAGAGTGAAGATGTGATGAACTGCATTGATAGAACACAAGCTGGGAATATGATAGAAAAAACCAAATACTTGCATGTAGAGAAACGGATGACGCCACAGCAGACAATGAATGATCTATTGTGGCTTGTTTGTGCTGTTGGCCCAGCAGACGCCGAGACGTGTTGGAATTGAGACGCGCTGTTGTGGTCGCGGCCAAACCCCCTCATCGCCATCCAAACCTCCTTTTCCCCTCTTCTTCTCTTCTTTGCCCGCCATACTGTTCTTCTCCCCCGACGGGCACGCCATTTACGACCTCTGCGAGCACCCTCACAGTTCTCTATGCCAAAAACACGCAATATCCGTAAACCTAGCGCGATCCCGCCTCCTGTCGAAGTGGGTGCAGAGAGGCCTCAGGCCTCCGCCAGCTCCAAACCCACTACGAGAAGCAAAGCCAGTCCGGTGAAGCGAGCATCATCCCTTGTGCCGTTCCCGACACCTCCGCGCACGACACACAAACGCAAACGCGCTCGGTCACGTATCACTGATTCCGATTCCGAGGAGGACGAGCGGGCCCTTGAGCTCCCTTCCTTAGATGACGAGGGTCGCGAGTCCTCAGGTAAACGCGATGCGAACGGCGCGCTCATCCTTGGGAGCAAGAAACGTAAGACCCTCGATGCGATCGCCGAGGAGCTCAGCGAGGCCCAAGAGGAGGCATTCTGGATGGGCACATCCGTGCCGGCGGCCAAGATTGGTCAGGGCAGCTCGAAAAATCCGGGCATAACCAGGGGCCGACAGCGTTCGCGATCACGTACACGTTCGCCGTCGTCTTCGCCGCCGCCTGCACCGCATCTGCTCCGTCGCCAACATACGGGGCTTGCGTCCCCTCCGCCATCTAGGAGGCAGCCACGGACCCATGTCATACGGAATGTGCGGACGACGCGCAGTCGCGCTACTCCTCCCCCCGCCCCTCAGCGTGCCCAATCGGCGTCACGGACCAAGAAGCTAGGCTTGTTCCCCACGCGTGACTCGCCAGACAACCCCTTCCTGTCGGACGACTCGCCTGACACAGCCGGGGCAGGTGCAAGTACCTCGGAGCGGCCTCGCACACCGGAGCCCTTCGTCGAAAAGCCGACAGTAACATGGGTCTTGTATGTATTCAACCCTTCCGTCCATGTCTATATTCACTAAACACATCCTACAGTCGCGGTAAGAAAGTCGAGCTCGCGAATCCACACTACAAGTCCCCGAGTGCTCCTGAACCAGAGCACGAGGCCGCTTCCCTGCTCCCTGAGGGCCATCCAGACTACAGTCCGCCCGAAACCTACGCCCCGAAACTGCTCTTCCCAGAGGCTCGCTACGACCTTCGCAAGCGACGGCGGAGTGTGACCCCGACTCCTGAACCACGCACGCCGACGCGCACCCTCCCCAGTCCCGGTGTAGAGACACGCTCGCAGACCCGAGCCCGCTCGCGCGCACCTACGGTCGACTCCGGCGACGAGGAGACTGAGCTGCCTCAGGGAAAGAGTGTGCCCCTCGCCGCTGTGCCTGAAGAGGAAGAGGCGGTGGATGAGGCTGCATTGCAAGCTGCGATGGTGAAGCGGCTTGCACAGCGCGTCGGGGGCAGCGGCGGCAGTGGATCTGCATCGTCGACTGCGTACGAAGCACCCAGGACGCGGGCGCGGGCGCGCGATTCATCGCGGCTGCCGGAAAAGGACAGCGACCAAGCGCACCGGGCAATGGGTCCTGTCCGGCCGGTGAAAAGCTGAGTGCCGCGCTCCATGGCCGAGTTGTTCGCTGATCGGGTTTGCTGCGTATGCTACGGGACTCGTCTGCACTGATCTGATGTATACGCTACCCGTTTTCCTTCCCTTTTGAGTGTCGTTGATGCCCTTTCTCGACCATGTCGCCTCGTTCCCTCTCTTATCCGTGCTGATCTACGCATCGTGTTTTTTCTAACATCCGCCCTGCCACTCATCTACTCGTATTGCGACACCTCTTGCTACTTGTATCCTTCCCGTAGCTCTTTATGTCAAGCATTGATATGTACCTACCATCCTACTGCTCTCGCGACACCCCCATTCTAAGCTCCCACTTTCATTCCTCACGCTCGACTGTTATTACGAGGCTGTATCTAGTCATTCTTGTATGTGTGGTCGGTCTGATTGCCTACTAGTACCGTTGCTGTTCTATGCACAAATTTCGCGTATATGCAATAAGCTTGGTTTTGTATCAATATCACTGCCCGAGCAGTGTCGTGTAGCTCAGGGAAATGCATTAATTGCGATCATATAATCACTTGTCGTTGTCAAGTCCACAAGACAACAGAGCCCCGTTTCGAGAACCTGAGTGGCGTTGATGAAGGCCGTGAGGGAAAGCAGCCAGTCAAACGACGTATAAGGGAGCAAAAGAGGCGACGGTATTTCAGTCAACCGAGGCGCCAAGAACAAGTTTGTCACGAGAAATGTTAAGCGGAAAAAGACTGGGGCTGTTGCCAGACACATATAGGCAGTTCAAACGTGTTCCGTTGCACTCGGTTGTCGACAAAGCGGGAGTCCAAGACGGTCGAGGAAACCTGGCTGTGCGGAGGATCCTTGAAGACGATGCCACAACTAGGGAGACCTAGACGATCCCATAGTTGTGCCGACACTTGCTTGCGCTACTGAAGGAAAGCGAGTTAGTGCCAGAACAACTCGCGCTGCATCCAGGTTGGTAGACATGCGTGTATGCGTAGAATCGTTGACAACGAAGATTGCACAGTGTTCAGTACGTACCTCTGCGATCCTCCTCTTCATACCAGCAAACCGTATCTTCAAGGCCTCGCGGAAGGCAAGCGGCTCTTCCGGTCCCGTTCCGCCCACAAGCACAGGATCTGAGGACGGCGGTGAAGGTAGCGATGCCCGAGCACAGTGTCTCGTGGTGTCCGCTGGTTGAGCCGGAGAGGATACAGGCGACAAAGGCATGTAAACCGTAATCATAGGCTTGAACTTTCGATACTCGCCATCGGCAAAGTCGTCTGCACCAGAGGTATCAGAGGGCGGTGCGTCGCAAGCATCCGAACCCGTCGCCATTCGAGGCGGTGGCCGAAAGACAGGTCGCCTCCTTTCCACTTGTTCGGTCTTACCACTGTTGGCTGTCAATTGCGGTATCATGAAGTTCTTGTTCCGCGTCACAGACGTCTGCCGGGGTCGTTTAGTCTCGGTCGTCGAGAATGTTCCCCATGTTGAGTCAGGCGACGGCGGGAATGCAGTATATGCGTCGCGTTTGATGCTCTGTTTGGGGGTTGGTTGACGTAGGTGTACGCGGGCTTCGATCTCTTTCTTGGGTATTGCCAGTGCCCGGCGACGCGGAGGAAGTTCTCGAGGCTGTGAAATAGAAGGGGGACAGGCTAGCGACTGAGTTTTATCGAATACCTGATGCTCGCTGATAGTCAAGGGCGTGAGATCTTAGCGACAGCTACACGCCTCGAAGTGTTCATACCGGTCCCGCACTGCTCGCGACGCCTGAAGCGAATCACCGCTACTCCCTGAAGGGGCCATATTGTCGGTAACAGCCTCGTTTTTGTGAGGAACCCTGGCACTGTAGAACTTGCGATAGCATCGAGTATATGTAAGATATTCTGGAAACCCGTGTACCGCTGAGAAATCAAGTCGTTCCCTACGGACGGTGGCCGAGACATATCATGCGCTTGCTTGTCTGCAAAATAGACATGGTCGACTCCCAGCTCTTCGATGCAACATAGATAGCATAGACTCACCAAGGCGGTGTGCCTCAACGGGTGACATACGGCGGATGTGTCCGTCCAAGGGCACGGCCTGGTAAGGTGAGGCGATGCGTCGCGTGATGGCCGCCGATTCTCCAAGATCCGCCGCTATATGCACGCCTTCTGGACTTCTGTTTGCCTTGATTTGCTCGAGAGCTTTTACTTTGAGCGCTGCTGGTGTACACTACGAGTTACAAGTGGGTCACGGCGTCGTCGCGCACACGAGCAACGAAATGAGCGTAAAGGCTGTCGTACATTTGCCAGGTTCAAAGGGGACTTTACCTTGGCCTTGTTTACGTCCAGAATCGCGCGATCCTTTGGTCGCAGTGCAGTCGTAGAATTGTCAGGAGACATGCGTTTGGGAACGTTGATCGGATGCGTCTTTTGAGCATTAGCGTTGGTAGTGGTTTTCCGTGTGGTGGCGTTAATCTTTGCAATCGTCCATGGGTTGCTTTGGTGCTGGGCAACATCCTTTCTGCTCGAGAGGTCGAGTTCCGCGAGGAGCGATCCATCGTCTGAAGTTGTAGTCTGTTCCCCATCTGGCGAGATGTCGTCCTCATCGTCATCTGAGAAGTAATGTGTACGAAGGTTGTAAAACCAGTCCATGAGGCGAATAGATAGGTCAGCCTGAGACGGCTGTCACAGGCTAAGGGAGAGCAGACCCCAGCAAAATGGATCCACACTGACTTACGACTCGGAAGCAATCAGCCGTTGAGGCACAGGCGCCCGTCGTCCGTATATAACTAATTCTCACGCTCTTGCCTCGAGTACCTTGGACTTAACCGCCACACGTTTGAGTCCTTCGACTCCAAACCAGCTTCCATGGAATTTGTTCAACACGACCAACGGGTCGCGAGCCAGCAGGTCTTTCGAGCCTCGTTTCATTTTCCATCTATCCCGTGTTATTCCGTGACAGTCAAACGCCATTCCCAGTGAAATGTTGGCACTGCCTGCCTGTCAGCTGTCTATGATTATTGCTGTGCGCATTGCACAATGATCTGGAATACTTCCGTTGCCCCTGCCGATGGAAGCAGTGTTGCCGACGCCTCCATAGCTCTGTACAGCTGGGTGCACCCTGTACGTTTTCCGTCGACTTATCGTTCTAGGCAGCACAGTGTGCCCGAATACCGAGTTCCAACCGACAATGTCGAGCATCTCCGCCGGTGAAGCTGAAGCTATTGTCAGTGGCACCCGAATCGTGTAAGCTGGATACATCTTGCGCACTGGGACAATAATGAAATGGTGCTTGCTGCAGATCTCTCAAGAATCGCCTCGCCACCGTAATCATCAGTGAGTACGCCCATTAGCGATTCAGCTGTTGAAACGTTCAATGACCCCAATTGTCATTTTGTTCAGCCGTACTCCTGTACGATCATGCTCTGACATTTGGAAGTGAGGTCGAGCTCTTCTGGTGCAGAGGACCCCTCGTCGCTAGAGCGTGTTTATTCTCCTTGCGACTGTCATCCCTCGGATATTTGGTCGCGATGATCTTGAACATCTTCTCTGAACAGCTAAATATGCTTGTAAGTTCCTATTCCCGCTGCTCCGGCCAGACACTGACGAGCCTTGTCAATACAAGGTCAAGAGGTGCGTAACGCATATCGAGACTGTGGCGCCTCTCACGTAAAGCGTTCAGCTGCGTCGCTCTTCGCAATGTTTATATGTCATTTTGGACATTCGGAATGTTTGTCACGGCAAGTAGGATCACGTATGAAGACTGAGAGCTTGAAATGTGCTCATGGTTCAATGATTTTTGTCCGAAACAGTTGTAACTGCGGTACGAGCATATGCAGTGACCGGCGGTCAGTGGATCTGGACCATCACGGCATTGATTTTCGGTCTAGTGAATGTTGCTGTGACCGTGGTGCGTTCTGACCGCCGTATTGAACGATGCTTAACTTCGCTCTAACCTCGTTGAAGTACCTCAATACTACGCCTTCATTCTACACTCTTGATCGGACATGTTGGGAGTCAGATAATGCACCCGAATCATTGATCACAATGTACGTATCGTCTAGTAATACAGGCATGATGGGTCACTGAACTTGACTTCGCAGAGGTAACATCATGCCGATAATCTCGATCGTACCCGCTCTTATTTTCACCTCCTCAGGGACCCTGGCTGCACTACTATTAAGCACACTGGCTGACTTGGTCGTCATCGTTGCGACCTGGATGCGCACGTACAGCGCTGTTCGACTTCAGATTAGGCGAGGACTGTGGGGGCGCTCCCTTACTTGGCTTTTGTTCAGAGACGGTACGTACGTAATGGTGGAGCTCGAGACCACATAGTAAACTGGACATACTCATTCTCATTCGATCACGCCCAGGGACCATATATTTCGTGTACGGCTTTGCATCATCGCTTTCAGCTTTTATTGACTCTTCCTCAGTGCAATGCTTTCTCTTAATTTTGCCATGTGGTTCAGCGTGCGTCATGCCTTGCATTCTCAATACACAGCGAATTCGCAGACTAAGAATACGTCTCGAGCAGAATGCCGTTGGCAGCCGTATATCTGACCTGAACGTGCCGTGAGTGACCATGCTCGTTGAGTCCTTGGCAATACAGGTGTTGATATCACTACCATAGATTACAGCTAATTCTGATATCCCGGCTACTGATCAACCTACGACGAGCATCCGAAAGCGACATCTACATGGGATCTCAAAGCAGAGCTGTCGAGGATCTCAGTCTTGCCACTGGAATTTCGAGCATAATTTTTGGCCGTGCGGATATCTTCGGTAATGAGGAATAACCGATTTGCAGTGCATTTGATTTCTTCGCTATGACTATTCTGAAAGCCAACTGAAGTGCAGATCTTCGGCTGGAGGACGGTCTAATGAGCACTGACACGTAGCTGTATGTACCGCGCCGACACCACCGTGACTGACCTTCAGCTTCGACTGTGAGCTGCTTACCGCATACCTCGTCTGAGGAAGCATGTTTTTAGCCAATGCAGACTGAAGCTGAAGTATCGATGATCCAGAGTCAACATCGAACAAGTATTAACGGAGAGCATGAACCTATAATATGTAGCTGCCATGTGCGTGGTTCATACTTAGCGTTTATCGGTGTTTCATGGACGACCGTGACGTTTGACGCACGTTGGTCTCTGCTTCTCGTAGCCTCGTGCGCTTAGACTAGTACTCTACCGTGCACGTACCACATGGTCGTTTGATCGCCCTTACAACGCACTTACTATTAGTAGACCTATTAGGCCTGTTCATTCGGGCCTTTTGACTTTGTGGACGACTTATCTGGCTCTCTCAGGTTGCATACTCGGGTAACGTACATATATAGCGGCGCTGGCTAACACGGACGAGAAAGGCAGCCTCATCGTTGCACGTTCGTGAGTACCTCCTATCACACGAGCTGGCTGTTCGTAAGGTCGGCGCCGTTCAATAACCCTCCGACGCCCGGCAACCTACTTCCACGCCGCGAAGGTCAGCGCCCTGCGCTATAAAGCAGTCGCAATCAATCTTGCCAGCAGTGCGGACGTCCCGACTGGCAGAGGCTGTACATCGTCCTTGGTTTGTCGTACTTACTTAGGCCATGGTATTTCCTTACCGGACCGCCTTCCGGCTTGCCTTATGGAGCAGCGTACTTCTGCCTCTGGCTTGCGCTGCCCCGCATGCGCGTTCTCGTATGTCGCAATATTCAGTTCACTACAGAGGAGTGCTCGCTAACACTGCTCATTCGTGGAATATGTTGTATGCCTCGCAGAAGAATCGCTCACTGTCGACCTCGATCCATACCCAACGAAACCGCGCGTCACGTTCCGCTCAGATGGCACCTTCAAGATCACGGTGTTCTCCGATCTGCACTACGGCGAAAATCCGTGGGATGCCTGGGGGCCTGAGCAGGATATAAACAGTACTGAGCTGATGAAGATTGTTTTGGGACAAGAACAGCCTGACTATGTGTGAGCCCATATGGACCGTGTATCCAGATCTGATCAAATTCTGGATATGACAGGATCCTGAACGGTGATCTCATTACAGGAGAAAGTATGTGTTCCACTGCTCACGACAGTGGTGCAGCACAACTTGTCCTAATCGCCGCGTATAGACACCTTCCGACAGAACTCTACGCACCTCATCGACGAGATCGTTGCTCCTCTGAATGCGGCGGGCATTCCGTTCTCGTCTACTCAGGGCGTTAGTTTGTCCGTCGTCCAAGTCCCACAACGGTTACTGATCGATCAAACCAGAACCACGATAACGAGCCTAACATCACGCATCTTGAGGAAATCAAACGTGAACAGCTCGTCGCGCCCCTCAGTTATACGCGCACCGCGCCACCTGGTGTTGGTGGTGAGCAGGGCCCTGGCACGTATTGGGTCCCCGTGCGTGTTCATCTCCCCTATCCAACTTGCGTATGTAGCACGCTAAACCCTTTGTCATGTACTCAGGTCTACGAACATGTCTCAGGTACATGATACTATGATGTCGTCTGTAAACTTTATGACTAACCTTAACCTCAGATTCCACCCCAATTCTCGTTCTATGGTTCTTCGACTCACGAGGCATGTCCCATACACGTTCGTTCATCTCTCGTTCTCTCTCTGACCCCGACCACCATAGGTGGGTTCAGCAAGGGCGCCAACTCCACCGCAGTCCCAGATTGGGTCGACGAGACAGTCGCGGGATGGATTCAATCTGAAGCAGCGGCCATGGACGCGGCTTGGGGTCCCGCGAACGCTTCCAGGGGCGCCCTCGCATTTGTCCACATCCCTCCGTAGGCACCATACCTCCATGTTGCTTGCCCTCACCGCTGAAGACGTCACCACAGACACGCAATCCAAGCGCTCCAGCCTGACCTGAACAGCGCTCGCGATCCAGGTCTCAATGGTACGTTAGTTCGTACCGCTCCGGAATCGCTGCTGATTGCCTCCCCACTGACCACTAGCCGACCTACTCGGCTCCGGCTCGACGCAGGCGACGACAGACTCGGCTAACCTCGGTAAGGACCAGCCGTTCTGGGACGCACTCAACGAGTACGTGCCCAATCTGCACGCCGTCTTCTCTGGCCACGGTAAGTCCTCGTTGTGCCTCGCACTGGCACATCTGGCTCCCACTGACCGTTCCCCGGGCCAGATCATGGCAACGAGTGGTGCGTCCGAGAGCCCACCAAGAACGTCATTTTCTGCTTTGGCAAGCACTCCGGGTATGTCCTAACTAAGCACTCGTGATGTCCTGATAGAATGCGACTTATCGCTGATGTGTACTTCTTGTTGGTTGGATGCAGATACGGCGGGTACAGCGATTCATGGTGGGGCCACGGCGTTCGCAACATCGTCTTCTCGTCCCCGGACCCCAAGGGTGCGTTGCAATCGTGGATTCGATACGAGAACGGGACGATCAACGCGAACGTCACGTTGGACGCATCATACAACTGAGACGTTCAAGTTGCTCGTGGTTAACGGAGGGGCGTCGTACCATTTGGCTCGTAGTCATTCTGGACTGAATTCAAAGTCGCGAATGGCAGACTCATTTCGTAACTTTCCTAGTGTGTAGTAGGTGACAGCCATTACATAGTACTTCGTCAGGTCACTCTCTATGCCTCAGATACCATGTTCTCCTCATCACGGACAACGATGGTGATTCGATGGTGACTGACTATCACGGTATCGACGTGAGACACGTACGCAACGATTGGACCCAGGTGTTTGTCGCTACTGAGGATGTATGGTAATCGGCAGAGACGGAAACTACTACAAGGTTAGCCGATAATCGCCATATCGGAAGATAGTCAGTTGCCTGCTATGTACTTAGTTACCTGAGTGGTCTGTACTATGCACGACAGGTGAGGTCAAGAGTCAATAAACAAGCCTGAAGATGAACATGATTGAGGCACTTTCATCTCTGTCTGTCTGTCGCTCTGACTGAGTTGCCGGCAGCCTAGTATTGTCGCCGGTCTCGGGGAATCATGCACCATTTGAATGGAAAGCCCGAGGCATGAGTTTGTTAGCTCTAGCATACCCTCACTGTGTCATTTTGACAATGAACAGAAGAGCCGCGATGCCGGAGCCCGCTATTCTGTGATACCGGCGATACTCCTGTTGGTCGTCAAAAGCGCGAAAACATGGCATGGTCCAGTGGAGCATGCCAGTGGGAACGAACGAACTGATCTGAGCCGGAGGTGATGCAATAATATTAAGATTTGGATGCAGTGCGGATCTCCGATCCAGTAGGCGCCTTGTAGGCGTCTTGTTCATGATGCCGAGACCTACGGAAACTGCTGAGATTAAAGAAACAATCACGCGAAAGCGAGCAGTGGCTGTGTACAGTGGTTTGAGGTTCGTTGCGGCGGGTGCCGCTATGGAGGGCCCTTGAGTTCCTGTCCTTTACCACCTCAGTTCCGCCACGAGTGAGTAAAGGTAAGCTTACAGAATGCAGCTACAATGATATCTTCAGTCTGACGCGTAGAGAAGCGCTACCGTAACGGCCGTCAGAAGATAATAAAGTTGCGCTGCGAGGGGACGATCAGGCCAAGTTCACAGACCAATCCGAGAATGGGACGCGCAGCGCTTTTACAGCACCGCTTAGCGCATAGAACTAGCCTGCACATGACAATATACATGCAACTAGTGAAGAGTCTGTCGGGTGCTATCAGTTATTATCTTCGCGATGAACGGGCATCAGAGCGACAGCACAGAAGGCAGGGCGCCGAAATTTGACGTGCCTCAGACGTATAGAACTTCGGGATCTCGATCGTATAGATGAACTTGGAGGACAAGACACTTGTCGCTCTTCTTGAAAAGTCTGAATGGTTTAGCGTCGTCAGTGAGTATCACAAAGGAGAGATACCAGTTTACACTACCGCTATCATATCCCTGAACCATCTTCGCAGAATTCGAGTGGACAATGCACATCCCAACGTAGGTAGTTTATCGATTGTAGAGGAGCAATCGTCTATATCTCTGTCGGCTCCAGTCTTCGATGCACGGTTGAGATCCGCGGGGTCGAATCAGATAGTAGGGCACTCCCACTCGTGCCGTGCGACGCCGTGCTTGTGCGAAAGCTAGACAGAAGTCCGAGCGAGTCATCAGACCAGGGATGCACGGCGTATGTTCTAATAGTGCAAAACGCCGCTCACGGTCGATCGGCCCTAGAACGGGATTCCTTGCGGCGTTTGCGAGTTTTGCACAATATTCATGAATGAGATGGCGCCTCACTGAGTGCGAAGCACTTACATTCTGCTCATGGATAACCATAGAGACAGCTGGTCACCGTCTGACCCTTCATTCGGTTCAGTAAGACTAATAGGAGGAGCATACACCTCGGCTCCACGACGATGCCTGCTGCGCGAAGTGAGTAAAGGACTGTCGGCGCCGGTAGTGTAGGAGATTCAACAATAGCTCGGCAGCCACGGAGCGCACAACTTGAAGATCCACAAGATGAACGGGAAAAGCAATGCCTCCACGCGAGTATATGGTGCGCCCGGTGTCCCGACACGTCGGTGCTGAAGCGCTGAATACGGGCCCAATCTTCTACCTTCAAACGCTCGACCGGCGTTGCACAACCAAGGCGATTAGAGTCGAACCGCGTAAGGTTCGAGATCCACGGGAACAAAATGGTGTTTGATGTAGTTCCCGGTCACGCGAGCCAGCTAGGCAACAAGTTAGAGGCAGCCAGTGTTCAATATACATTGGCGAGCTTGTTTGGGCTTCGATAGGCGGCACTCGCCTTCTGAAGTGATTTACTTCACTTTAGTGACCACAGTTCCCAGAGGAACGTGCTCATCACTAAGATCTAATGCTTAACGCGGATTCAAATCCTATGCATTACTGTGTTTCAGCGTGACGCATCCATCCCGTGCCTGTTATGATGCACTTGTAGTGTGCGATGTGTTACGGTACCTGATACTAGTATATGGCAATTTCATGTTAAGATGATTTAGGGGGGAAAGAATTGCAAGCTAATGAATCACATACTGGCATAGCGCGAGACAAGGAAAACGGACGAACGATAATCTATCCTCCAAATTTTCTGTGTTTGTGAGTAATTGCACGTACAAGGCGCAACTTGAAACAAAGGGGCCTCTAGATCTTGTGGGTAAGCGCTTGTTCGCCGGCCATGAACGGGTATCGAGGATATTTCCCACGCAAATTTGGCAGATGGGAAAGCAGACAAGCAAATCTATGCAAATAGTGTATGCCGTTCCACGTGATAAATTACCACTTTTAGCCAGGTCAACGTAGTACGGTTGAGCGCGCTATGTCTCTTTGCTTCAACCACGCCTACTTTGCAGAGCGACATCGCATTCCTCACCTATTATTCTAAGGCGGCTTATATGCGGCATATTTTTTTTGCAACCTGCACGCTTCTGGGGAAATATAGACCGCTGAGCGAATCCAACGAGGCTGTCCATGGTAACGCTAACAACGCCGCCGTGTCTCCTAAATATCATCACCGTCAAGCATGAGCCGCAAGCTGAGTTTTTAGGCGGTGAGCTTTTCTTGCTAACGGTATTCTCTGTACTCCCGCTCTACATCTCGTAGCTTACTGGCTTGCCGTGCGTGTGTATATCCTGAACATATGTCTTCAAGTTCACCAGCACTCTCGCCAACGGCCAGTATCGTTGGCTGCGCTACCTAAGTGACTGACTTTCTAATTTCTTATCATGAGCTTAACTTCTCGCCTGTTACCCGCAGACAACAGAGCAAGCTCAAGGCTCGCACCTGGAGTGTGGAGGCAGTGTCACCACAGAGTTGACAGTCTCGAATCAGAGCTTGGCTCGTTGTTTAAGCACATACCATTCTCGCAATGTTCTGCGTGACCTACACTAGAAGCCGATCTGTTGTTTCGTGGTCGTGCTTTTCTATCAGGACATGCTAAATTGAAATTTACGGAGACCTAGGGGGGTGCACTTCGTATTTGATGGCTGAAGTGTGCCCTGGACGAGTGTCTTCGACAACTGTATCGCAGCTGTTGACGTTCTTCGTTTTCATTGACGCTACTATATTATAGAACATAATTTACGGAGAGCTGTGACTCAGTGTCTTTTGGGGAGTATGCATGTACGCTCGTAGGCCGCCGTCGTTCATCGAGCCCTCGCTGATGTGCGGATCCGGAGGTGCGAAGCTCCTGCCGTCCGCAGCATTCCGCACTGACGACGCGACGACAGAGTCTGACAAACCAATGGCAAATATCAAGGTTCACGAGGGTAAAGTATCAGATGATCACCCGTGTCATCGTAGGCCAGTACTGCACGCTAGTGCACGCAAGCATTTGTCTGAGACGCAGCGCGCGGCACCCTGAGCGCATGTAGCGTGAAAATGAGTTGCTCGAGGCGCCAGGCGAAGCCGGCAAGAAACAGGATTAATCTATCTCGGGGGGGCTGTGTTGAGATGGACGGTGGACCACCGTATTTCCAATGACTACCCAGCGGGAACGAACGGCGAAGGATTCTACTAGTAACCAGCGGTGCCAAGTCTCTTGGACTTGGTCTACGCGATCGCTGCGATCCTACCGGACATACTGGCCAAAATGGACTGGAAGCATGGAAGGCCGAGAGGCACTATTTTCGCAAGGAATGGACTGCGTCGATGATAAACGCGCAACACCGTGTTACATGGTGTTCTGCGCGAGGAAGAGACGAACAATAAGCTTTCCGGTGAGAAGATAATCCAGGGTACACACACTGGAGAGATTATTGATACCTCCGAGGTCTGCGGCAAATTGACCTGCGTGTGCGCCTGACTACCTGCTTCGGGCACTGAGTAATACCTCAATTCATTTTCCATACGTACTCACCAGTGTGGCACAGCTCGAGAAGACCTCTGCGTTTCATTCAGATGCGTGAAAACAGGTAGAGATTCCTCAGAAGTTGGAGCAGTCACTTTTGTACCATGTGCCGGCATACAGTAAAAAGTCGTAATCGAGAAGATCCGGCGACTGGTTCCGGGGATATAAATATCAGACGTTAGGATGAGGCATTGGCGTACAACTTCCTGCCGACTCCCCCTTCTGACTAAGCCCGAGGTTACGACAAAACTACGGAGCGAACGTTGATTGGGCGCCTGGCATTGTCGCTTTGCACCTGAGGAGATAGCAGAATTAGTCCATAAACTGTCAGTGATGACACATGCGTTGATGGCGGAATTTCTTCCGCTCATCAGTGGGAAGACTGGGAACAACAAAATCACATAAACGGGAGGAGACAAGGGCGAAACTGTATCGTGGATCACGCGCATGACTGGGCCACTACCATCAAGGAGTCTGGAAGCATGAGGGAGTCCTCTACATGGGAACGCCTGCACATATCTGTAGGTACACCGTATAAATTGGACACAGTAGCTAACACGTTGTTTCATCGGCGTACCTTCGACCGTCGTCTATCGCGCTGATCCCTCGAGCTCCTGCCGGACCGTCGCAGCTTGCAGTGCTGTGCGACTGTCAATATGTTTCAGTGAGGACTTGGTGACAGACTCACCCATCAGCGGAGACGTGTGGGCGAAGGTCGTCATCGCCGTCAAGATTTTCTGCAAGGCGGCGATGAGGCCATCATGGTCCGCCTCGACGTGTTGTTGCTGATGAGCGCCAGCAGCAGCTTGGTCCGCGAGCAATGAGGCCGATGTCCATATCATACGCAACCTAACGATCTCACCAATCAACACTCGGCTTACTGCCGTCCATAGCACCTGCGGGCGGACCAGGTTCAGCGCGGGGCTCGGGAAGAAAATACGCAAGGGGACGCGGAGATAGAAGGTACGAGACATACCGCCATGATGGGATCCACGTAACCAATGCCCGCGAGGTTCACGGAGTCGATTGCGGCGACAGCTCTTCGCGCGGCGTCTAGGTCCCTACCCGGTGCCCCATTTTGGCCCTGTCTCAGTGTGCTGTGTACCTGCATGCTCGCCACTAGGGCGAAGGTGTGAGTGATCAGCCGATCTCGGGCGGTGTCTGGGTCAGGCGCGCCATGCAGCGGCGGGAGCGCGTCTACAAACTGTTGTATCACGTTCTCTAGAACGAAGAGTTCAGCGGCAAACTGTTCTACATAAGCCATAGCTGAACCACAGGCATGAGCAGAAGTCAGCCAGCGCTGGGGGGAGACATGCGGCGGTCTGGGCGCACCAGGAGTCCATTGAGATGCACGGCGCGAGGCACGCTCGAACAACGCGGACGCTTTAGCGCGCAATGCCATCGGAGACATGCCCTGGGTAAGCTCGGGGGACACGCCAGAAAGGAATGTCTGCATTGTCAGCGAGCTCCTTAATGTGGGGGGTATACCACGCTGGTGGAGCCTGGCATGAGGATCGCCTGATCATGACTGGGTCGGATCTGCCTACCTGTGCATAGTCTTCTATCTGGAGCGGCCATGGGATATCAACTTGGGCGCCCGGCGAACCGTTGAAGTGGGACGGCGATCCCGCCCTGACCGACCAGCTCTTGTCGAGGATGAAGACGCACCAAAAGGCGTTTATCCTCTCGCCCTCTTCCAGCGCGTCAGCCGGCGGCGCCAGGTCGACGTTCAGCACTCCGGGTGGATTAGGCATATTGTTGCTGGAGCGGAGTTTGTTGAGCCGGCAACTCAGGCTCAGCGCCACAGCTGCGTTGGAGTGGTATCGTCCTTCGAGCGATCGATTAGCGGCAAAGAAATAGTGTGCGAGCAGAACTTCGGCTTGGATGCTGTAGATGATGTTGTAGGGCGGGACCCGCACCAGGGCGGAAGAAACAGCCTGAACGGCGCGCTGAAGGAACACAGGTTCATGTGCAATCATGGACGCGTTTCCGGAAAAGTGCACGCCCCACAGGTACACCGCGTTCAGGAGAGCGGGAGACAACCGCGCCTGGCGAGTGTCCGCGGCAGGAACTAATGCATGCTCTCGGAAGCGGCCATGGTGGAGAAAGAATCCGACCTGGTTTGCGTGCGGGAGAAAGAACCCGACCCTGATGAGAATCAGCGAAGAGCGGCAATTTCAAACACGGTTGGCGTCTGCTTACAGCATCTGTACCACATCAGGAGAAGGTTCTGAGGTTGCGTCGAGGGCTGTCACGAGAGAGGCCTGCGGCATCAGATACGAGGCAGACGGGGCTGAGGACCCTGCAGCCCCGGCAGAGCTCGACGCTATAGGTGTCAGCTGAACTGTGCGCGTTGTTGAGGTCAGAGGTCAGTATGCGATATACACTTGCATCACGACGTGCTCACTGGGTGTATTTGGCGGCGCTGTCGCTGTGTGGGGGTCATGCAGAGTCACGGAAGGAGCGACAGACTCTGGGTGCTCGAGCTCGTAGATGCGTGCTTCAAGGCGAGCAATGTTGTCTTCGAGCAGCTGCGTAGGACTTCTAGTTGGACCATCAGTGTATTCGCAATCATATTCTCGGTGGGTACGGATGCAAGGGCCACAAATCGGCCTCGCGCCATCGCATTTCTGGGATGAGTAATCAGTACAACGGGCAGCACAGGACAAGAGAGTGTGGCACCTACAAACTTGCGTCGACGACAGTTGAGACACGCTGAGCCTCGGGGGGCTCTGCCGGGGCCAGTGGTGGGGGCAGGCTGGTTTCCTTGAGCAGACATGGGTGAGTGTTACGAACAAGGCACAAGGTAGGAGGGGACGCGTATTACTCGACGCGAATATGTCACCTCGACGATGCCAACATGGCGCCTTTCTTATACCTAGTACGTGCGGGAACGGTACGGGGCTGTCGGTGGGAGTACTCTACACGAGACCGAAATCGAAAATGTCGGAGCGGCGTCCTTCCCGGAACAAGGGGAGGCAATTGTGACTTCAAGTTGAGTCAAGCCATTGCCCGAACCGACCCTCGAGGACGCCCGCGCCAAAGGGGGGAGCGCCCCGCGGTTCGTCGGCTCTCGGCGAGGAGGATGCGGCCATACAAGCATGGCGGGGAGTGTGCCAGAGGAGGGTGATGCATCTCAGGCTCTGTACGGTGGCGTTCGTCGTCCGAGCGCGTTACGGTGCATCCCGCCAATCCGCGTTCCTGCACAGTACGCGCGCATCTCAGATCCCCCCCGGTCGGCCCTCGGGACCTTGTCTCCCTTCCGCCGCATTCGGTAATCCCGACTCCGGCCCGCCCCGTCCGGCGTCCCAACAAGGCGAACGCGTCCCAGCACTGTCACGTGCGCCTCCCCAGCACCGTCCCCGCGTCGCGGTGTCTCAGTCTGCGCTTGCCAGAACGCCCATCGGAGAGCCGATGCGAGGCACGACGATGCAGTGAATTCCGAACGAGCCTCGCGTTTTCCCCCGATTTCACCATCTCCGGTCTCTATCCGTGAAACGGCCACAGCCACATTCAAACTGCGAGGGCTTCTCGCGCACGTCCTCATGGACCCTCTTTGTCGGCGCCGGGCAGCACTCACCAGTGATCGACCAGCTAGCTTATCCTTCCCGTTCGTGTCGCGCTCGTTCGCACATGATGATCCGCCTAATTCGGGCCCAGGGTCCACGTCATCCCGCAATACACTAAGCCAGCGCACCGGTGCAGTAGCAGAACAGTGAGCACGCGATGTATTCACAGCCGGAATCGCGGCCGGGTGGGGCCAGCCAGAGGGTGTACCTGACGTCGACTACATTTGAGCCCTCATATACATGTGACATGACGCCTGACGACTTCGTTTCCCGCATATGTCATTGTCTGGCTGCGACAATCTTTTGATAAGGAGGGGACGGGATTTTTGCGATCATCAAACCAGTCCAAGGGCACACGTCGTCCAGAGCTCCTGCATGACTACGCATGAAAACATACAATCGAACGCGATTTGTAAGCCACCTTACGCGACGAGTCGGCGACAGAGAGGGCCAAGGTTTCGAGTCAGTGGTCTTAGGATCAAGCCGTGTGCGGAAATGAGCATGACATGTACAGGCGTCTGGTAGTAGCCCCCAACATAGGCGGAGTTCCCTGCCAAGACCCTCCCGATGATCTCGGTCGATCAGTCTCCGATGCGTCATTGCGACGGAGGCTTCTCAAAGGCAAAATGACGGGTTATCAATAGGTCAGAACTTGCAATTGTGTTCACTGACCAGCTGGCATTTGACGCATGTTTCCTAGCATGTTAGTATAAGACACATTGCACCCTCCGCAAGTGTGGCGAGCGGGCGCCTCCGTGAAATGCTGCAAGAATTCACCTGCATTGGACGCGTCCGAAGCCACCACCGGCACTTCGGGGCGTTACGGGATGGCAGGCGGCTCCCAAGTGAGTATACAGTACGTTGATACTTCTGAGATGCAGTGCCTCATTTTGCACGCCACAAAATCTGAACAGATCTGGATCCTTCCCACCCAGGTGGGGCGTTGTCCGCGGACGGGATGACGGCACCAACCCAGCAAGCACCCACTTGCACCTTCGTCGGCCCCGCCACAGGTGCAAAGATTAGTAACACAGCCGGCCTCGACCTGAATGCGTCTCATTCGCCTCGGGCTTCAAGGCCTGCAAGACGTACTGCGCGTACCAGAGGATCGCATGCACTGTGCGTAACTCAATAGGCATGCTTCGACGTCGGCCTTGGGCGCTCAGGCCGACCGAACCGACCGAAAGAATGCTCCGGCCACTTGAAGACCGACGTCGAGGCTTCCTTTGGTCGCGTATTTCTCCCCCTATCATTGCAGCGGAGTACGCGCATCTTGCTCTCACAGTCGAGGATGCATCGGACGAAAGAGCCTCGGAGTTCTGCAATTTTGCAGTGTTAGAAGGAAGCGGTGGAGGGACCACAAGCGATGGAAAGCCTCGAAAACTTCTTGAGTTGGGGTGCGGTAGCGGGGCATATCCCTATGCGGCGGTCAGCGCTGGCTTATGAGGATGAGGCTGTGGCGTAGCTTACTGCTGTATCCCCAGCGAGCGACTGCCCGAATGCGTTCACAACGCGAGCCATGCCTATGCTTGCTTCGCAGGAAGTGGGTCGTCCTCTGTCAGCGACCGCCCTTCGCCTGACTCAGGAATGAACGTCGGTAGAGCGCTGTATTCGTAAGTAGCGCCTTCGAGTCGGCACTCCTAGGTAATTTACGGCGATGAAAAACTGGGCGGGCAGGGGTCCGATTGAAGAAACCGAAGGGTTGTCGAAGCAACAAGTATGGTTCTTGTGACTCACGGGGCTCTGCAATAGGCTGCCATTGAACATGGCTATGACTCGATCAAAGCGCCAGTTGGTGAATAGGAATAACCCAGCGCTTGTCGATATGACTATAAATGCCGCGAAGCTCCTAGAGGCGGGGTTGATATGTGGCAGTCCTCTGTGTATAGCGCGCGTTGAAGGCTGTGGCGGTAACTAGCTGTAAGCTCCGGACAACTAGATCAATCTCGTGAGTAACTTGATGTGTGCATTCAGAATGAAGAGATTGACATTACCGACGAGGAGAAGCCCCTATACAGGGGATGCTCAATCGTGAACAAGGCGTAGTTGCATCAATTGTCATATGTGGACTCAGGACTGTTGCTATGCCTGACCCTAAATTCCACAGTAGTAAGGCACGAACAGGTGGCCAAAGCGTTTTTCGTAGACCCACCAAGTGTACTGTGGTGGACGCATATCATTCCACCACGCAAGCTCAGGAGTGCCTTACGTCGAGAACGAAATATGCGACGCACTGTGTCGCATGCTGTTTGTCCGAGGTGTACGGCAGGAATCGTGGAACCTACGGCATGTTCGCTGTTCGGGTGTAAGAAGAAACCTTTACACAGGTAGACCGTAGAAGCGAAGCATGACAAGGACCGCGACTTGAATAAGCTGTGGACATCGGCAGGGCGGCACGAAGCGCGGACGCGGGCCGAGCCGAGTCGGCACCACGTGGGGCGCCAGAAAAGGCAATGCAGCCACCCACGCGAGCGGGGGATGTTGACGTGAATGAAGCGGGCCATCTCATTGGAGGCTGTCCTCCGTGCTTTCTCATGTTGGCTTCGGCTTCGGCTTCGAACCTTCACTCACGGGCACCTGATGTATATAAGGCATATGCTTCGAGCCGTGCCTCCTACTTCACCCCGGCATACACCACCAGCACACTTCATCCCAGCTCACAGCTCCGAACACACACCCGCCGCCACCGTGCAGACACACGCCACATCCATGTATCCCGACTTCCCGTTCATCCTGAACCGTCTCGCCGAGATCCTTACACCTCATCCGAACTCGTGCAAAGGACAACTGCCCGTCCCGCAGGAAATACTGGACGTGATTATTGACTACCTCGCGGACGACAGGAAGAGCCTGCGTGCATGTGCTTTGGTTGCTAGGGCATGGCGTTCGCGCAGCCAGTTCTACATCCACCGTACGCTCAAGGTGACGTCCAAGGTACGCTGCAAACGAGCGGGGGACGTCTACTTCAACCCGTTCTTGGTATCGTGCATCCGGGAGCTTCACATCCAAGATCTGGAGCTGAAGATTCCGGGGACCAGCCACCACTGGGTAGATCGAGACGTTCCCGCGATGGTTTCGAAGCTCAGTCGGGTCCACCCACTCTTCATAGAGTCCGTCGTCATACAGAACGGACACGACATCGATTGGGGCAGCCACCCGGACCCGCTGTTCCCGAACGCCACTCGATTGTCCATCCACCGGCTCGACTTCCGCGTCGGCACCGAGTTTGCTGCTTTCATCCGCCACTTTCCGCGCCTCTCTTCTCTGACGCTCACGGACTTCACCATTGAATATTCCCCTCGGGACACCAGCGTGCCTGGCCCACGTCCCCCGTTGCGTAATCTTGAGGTCTATAACAGCGGCGGCCAAGAATTCTTCATGAACTGGTTCCTCCACCAGCCCGCGGGAGACATTCAACTAGAGACTTTCGTCTATTCGATTGAGCGCTGGCAGCTCTGTGCGCCTCAGCTCTCGTTAAGGGCGCTCGGAGCGTCCGTAGTAAACCTGACCATCGTATTCGCCTTCGAATCGCCTCATTATTTGCTGAGAGGTGCGCCACGCTGCTGATCGAGTCCCTGTCTGCATCTGATCGTCCAACGATTCTAGGTGACCCAATCTTGCCATACCTATCGTCTGTGCGAAGCCTCACATTTGACCACGCCACACTGTACGGCACGCTGTATGGCACTCCTTCCATCCCCGTTCTGCTCAAGGCGATCTCTGCGAGCCACATCAGCACTGTCCGTTTCCGTTTCACTCTAGACAAACATCCGGGGCCCCTCGATCAGAGGGTCGAGAAGCTGGAGCGCATCAAGCTTGCGCAGACTGACGACTTCTTGCATGACTTACAACCCTTCGGCGATCTACAGGACGTGCTGATTCAAGTCCGCTCTGACGAGTGGTCTCGACTGGCCAAACTGCACTCCGCGGACGAATGGGTTACCGCTGACTTCGAGCATAGGCGGGTTCCCACTCCCGAGTACCTGAAACTACGCTGGTCGCTGAGGCTCATTGATCTGTCTGACGTGCCCGCGCAGAGCCATGCTCGAGAGCCAGACTTGGCTCAAGGCACCGCGGTGAGCATGGAACGCGGCTGTATCAGGCGCTCGCAGGCGGAGTACGAGAAGGCGGTCGAGACGTGGCACAGGGTGAATGACGTGTTCAAAAAGGCATTCCCGACGATGGCGGCGCGTAAGCTCCTCAGGGTTGAGCCGCTGGAGGACGGGGCGTCTGAGCGTGTGCCCAGCCAGCCGAGGCATTATCAAACGTTCCACCCCCATGAGCGTCCGCATCATCACATTGGCCTCCATCATCAGTGAGTCGCCTGGTCCCTTGTCTGCATTGCAGAGTACTGACAAACTTCTGATTCCCTAGCTTCATGTGATAACATGTTCAAATTCTAACGGACTGTCTGTTTTGAAATTGCCGTTTCCTTCCTAAGTCCTAGGTTGCACCTCATCCCGAGTTATCGGTATACCCTGTATATATTGGCCGTTTCCTGTAGCATGATTGTGTAACATCCACCTTTCATCGGACGGACTGGTTTGTTGTTGGCAATCACTATAGTAGAGCCTCGTAGACGAACGGGCATCATGTTTGTAGCCGGACGTGTTTCTAGTAGCCGTGGACAATAGTACTGTGACGACAATTAGATTTGAAGTTTGATTATTCACTCTTCTGCTTTATTGCGCCTCAAATCTATACTAAATAGGCCTTCGAAGGAGATTGGTGGCTTGTCATGCACTGGCGCAGACTCATTGACAGTAATCTTATTCTGCTCGATACGGGCATTGGACAACACGTCTTCGACTTCGCATAGGATCGGATGGAGAATAGCATGTCTTGTTTGGTTGCCATAACGTAGGCCGTCGTTTATCGTCGACGCGCAGATGTTCGGAAACAACGCTGGTATGGCATCACCAAGTTCGCTACCGACGGACTTACCCAAGAGACCTAACAATAAAGTGTTGCCTGACCTTCGCGGGCTCTACGTAGAACACGGATATGACCGAAGACTTGATCTCAGCCGCCGCTGCTGAGGATGATGAGATACTGATTTGATACTTGGTGTGCAGAATTTCTGACAACCAGGGCTGTGGATCCATGAAGAAAACAACCGTAGGCTGTGTATCACGCGCTACACTGCCCCTCGCTTGAGTCCTGGCGCCACGAATCGCGGATTGAAGGGGAATGAAGATGAAAAAGACAGCCTGTGCACGTCGTTGTTGCTGTCCAGCTGCATGACGTCTACATACATAAATGACGTCATGAGCTTCCCGGATAGTCTCGTAGCGCGCATCCCGAGATCAAGCGAGATCCGGATCGTACCAAGCGGACAACCAGTCAGCGCGAGTCCTTATCTGATCCCTATCCCAGAAGACCGACATCCGCATTTGCAGTACGCAAATGGGACCATGCCCGCGGGGGTGGACTCAGAATCTGCTCCAAGACTTCAAGGCCGGGGGCGTGTTCCGATTATCCTTCAAGGTTAGGTATGACTGGAATTGCGAGTCGCGACGAATGAAAATACCACGTAATGATGTAATGAACAGCACCCAGTGGCAGTGCGATTGAATGAGAAAGTTCAGTCCGAGGTATTATATCCGGGTAAGGCAACTAGCGTGAGTTCTGATGCCAGTGTGACGCAAGATTAACTGAGCAATTTTGTCGAGTATAACATTGATGTTGAGTAGGTAATCTCTATATTCATGTCATGATACGGAGTACACGTCAGGGCGCACTTCCAAGAGTGAGAGCGGTCAGACTCAGAAGACGCTCTGGGACGATGGCGGCGCTTGCTTGACAGACGCCACAAACGCGATTATCACGTGAATGCCGCCATTTCCTGTCAAGTACGCAATTCGAGCTTGTTTCAATTTGCACTCAATACTTACTCAGAGAGAACTATGACTTGCATGATTCACCGTCACTCGATGGTCTCATTTTAATCCAAGTACCAATTCAACATGTGTGAGAAGCTTTGTACGTTTTTTGGGGGCGCGCCGGGGCTTGGCGTACTCACCTGTCCTGAAACCTTGCAATTGCTACGTCACATCCAGTCGGTGAGCCTCTTTCATGGCCATATGGCAATTTCATATCATTAACTGACCTTGTCGGTGGATTTTCCCTCAAATGCCCTTCCCCGTGCGCCTCCGAGAGCGAGAGAATATGCCGTGCAAGAAAGAGGTCGGCCGCGGTAAGTATAGCGTATTGGTAGGCAAGTTGAACGCGGAAACAAGGAGATACCCTCTCGTCCACTCTGAGCTCCAGCACCAACGTAACCGCCTGGCCGCCGAGAGTCCCTGATCAATCCCCACTAGTAACTGCTCATTCACGCTCCGGCACGAGGCAGAGCGAAAAGCGGGCATTTGGAGAACCGGTCTTGTGCATGCACGCAACGTTGCGTCGTTTCTCCGATCAGCGCTCAGCATGCGACGGGTTTCCCGTCTGACACGACCGGCCATAGATCGGCCTTCACTGCCACTGGGCTTGGCTACGAGGTTGTACATGTCGCGGTGGCGCTCATGCATAGATGCACAGTTGAGGATCTCAAGGCGACCACTCCACCGCTCAGCTTTGCGCCCATATTGTTAAACAACCTTGCTTATAGTCTGATTTCTTAGATGGCCTAGCGATCAGACCATCGAGCAGTAGAGGACGTCAACAACAACAACAACGCGCGTCGCCGCCGGTGACAGTGCCAGATCCCCGTCTTGTCCCCACATTTCGTCTATGTGAAACTGTGCAAGCGGCGTAAACGCTCGAGAAGAGTGTGTTATTACTCTGCGAACTGACAGCCTGTGGCGAATGAAGCCTGGTCACTTTCAGGGCTCGAAAACACCGTCCGTTTCTTCAATAAGCATGCGCTCTATGCGGCCAAATTGGCTGGCTGACCTACACCAGAACCACTTTTCTTTCATGTTCAACGTGCCTTTCCATCCCCTCCAGAAGACGCGCCCGACCGAAGAGGCGCGAAATAACCGCCCCGACGCTACCGCCGGTCGTCTGAGACACCACCGCAAAGTTCTTGTTGGGCACGCGACACCAATCGCCGGAGACCGTCCAACGGAACATCGTGAAGGGTATATAAAGAGGCAGGCCTATCCGCTCACTTTCTGCAGTGGTCGGTCCCACACCATTCGTTCCTTCTTATTCTTGCTTTGCCTAGTTTCACGACAACAGTTTTTCTGAACTTTACCACCCATGACCTACGATGCGTCTCTTCCTTACCTCCATCATTGGGTGCCTCTTCGCAGTGCTGGCTTTCTGCACGCCAGCTCCGAGTCCGGATCCCGTGGCTGTCCACGTAAGTACTCTGTCAGGTCCATGCAAGTCCGTGAGACTGACAATCTCTACGATCTGGGTATTTCTTAGGTGTATAAGCTTGCTCGCCCAATCGATCAATATGCTCCTAGCCAGTACTACGAGCGGAGTCTTGCTCTCCGGAGCACCGCCCAGGCGCTGCTCACCCTGGCCGAGCGTGAAGATGGTACGCCACTCGTCTCTCATGTCTTCGCTGAGCGAATCGCACTGAGCACGACCGTTATACCCGCCGGCAGGAGCCCTGGAGGTCACTATCGGCGGTCAGAAGCTCAAACTGCAGAAGCACACTGCCCAAGGAAAGGATGGTGAAGTGTATGTCGTCACGGAGGGCCAGGGCTTCGTCGGCGACTTCGCGAAGGCGAAGGTTACCGAGATGGAAGTGACGGTGACCGAGAAGGTATGTCTGAGCTCCCCGTCATCCCTTGGGGCGTTAATCCGACCCTCTTGTCAGGTTGGACAAGCGGCTCTCGCTGGCAAGGACGCCACGGGCAAGCCGTGGTTGGTCACCAAGAAGTCGCCGGAGATGGAGATCACCAAGACGGACGCATACAAAACAGCGAAGAAGGAGGGAAAGGCGAAGCTGACTGAGCTCTGCGAGAAGATCGAGACGCTCGGCGTGAAGGCCGTCGAGGACGCGCACACTCTGAGCGGGTACACGCACGGCGACTTGACCGTGCACAACCTCCTCTTCGACACTCACGTCACCAAGGCCTACCTGATCGACTGGGGCTATGTCCAACAGAACGCGGTGAGTTTGCTGTGGATGCCTCTGGGCGACACCCGGTGCTGACGACGAGGCGCTGTTCTCTCTTCTAGCCGAATGCGAATTCTCTAAGACCCTCATCCGACACAGCTTCGGCTCCGTGTGCAACTAGCTGCTCCCCTGCCGCCCAAGAAGAAGACCCGTTCTGTAGACTCAGCGTTGTACAGAGGTTACTGGAACTAGACAAAACATGGACAATTGGTACTTCACACTCTTCCTGCTACGGTGTGTGCGTGAGGCATGCTGCTCCGGCGTTTAGTACGGTGAGCAGACACAATCTCCTAACGTGGTGGCGCGCGATGTGGGAGCCAAGAAAGGACTATCGTCTCGCGCAATGTCCGGCCTCCGGTGCATCGCTCGACCCTCGGACGGACACATTCACGAGCAGCGGAGGTGCCAGTATGCACGGGTGTCATTGGCCCCTGGCCACTTATGACTCCCGCTTTCGCCTTCCGAGTCGAAGCACAAGTTCGTCTGCTTGACTCGATGCGGAGATATTCACGAGCAGCGGCGCAGTGCCAATGGCGAATTGATGTACAATATGCATGGGTGTCATTGGTCCCTGGCACTCATGACAGCTTTCGCCTTCCAAGTCGAAGCACAAGCTCGTCTGCCCAATGCGTCGCATTACACAGGCTCAATCTAGAGTACAGGTATCGTACATATCTTGTCTGATATCGTACCGGAGTCGTCTCCTTACCCTCTAATAATGATCACAACCCAGACGATATGTCGCACACGACGCACGACAAACGGCGTATCAGCTCGTCGCCTTGCACCTGTCCACGGAGAGCACGTCCGGGTCGGGGTTGCCCCACCAGTACGGGAAATCGACCGCGTTGCCGCTCGCGCCGAACACGGCGAAAGACTGCAAGAGATGCGCGAGTGAGCGATGCGGCTGGAGTGCGGACAAGAGGGGCTGGATATACGCACGAGGATGAAAATAATGACTTGGCTGCCGCCGTCGAGCGCGGCGGAGAGGAGGTAGTTGTACTTCTTGAACCAGCCCGGGCGGTGCCTGCGGAGCCACCACTGGCTCGTGAAGCCGATCACGAAGCATGACCTATCACCGCGCACGCACGCACCCGCATCAGCATCAGCACCGTCCACTACGCAGACGGAGGAGACACGCACCACCACTGGCCGTTGACGGAGTAGGGCAGGTACCCGATGTAGAGCACGAGGATGGGCGTGTTGATGTAGCGCGCGGCGCGGTTCACGGGGGAGCCCGCGCGGGTGTAGCGGTGCACGAGCCAGAACGGGACGGGGAAGAGCAGGCCGATGAAGATCGCGAACGCGAGCAGGTAGTAGCGCTTATGGAACGTGAAGAGCTCCGTGCCGAGCGCGCCCATCGCGACGGACGCGGAGTTGTACTGCTGGATGATCCACCCGGACCACTGCGCGTCGCGGGGCGTCAGAGTGTCAGAGGGGTAAGATGACGGGGGAGGGAAGGGCGACACGCACGACGCGGGTGCCCGTCGGGTCCTTGAGCACTTCACGGTTCGCGTCCACGATGGAGCGCATCACTGCGGACGACGTAAGCAGGCGACGGGGGGACCACACGACGGACTCACTCGTGAAGTTGAAGATGGAGCCGACGATCGAACCGACCATCTGCGCCGCGAATGTCGCGCGGGGCGGCAGCTTCGTGTACTGCCCGAGCTTCAGATCTAAACCCACATCCACCCATCAGCGCGCTGCTCAAGCCCCCGATACCCCGCAGCAACGGGACGGACGCACCCTGGAGCATGTAGAGCGTCTGGAAGGTAGTCGAGTTGCCGTAGAGGTTGACGTACATGTTCGCAATGGGCTGGCCGGGGTGGACGAAGGACGCGAGGATCTGGATCGCGTACTTGACCGAGATGTTGAACCCCGTCGTCGCGGTGATGAACCCGAGCGCGACCGCGAGGAAGAAGCTGATCGCCGTGAACAGGAGGATGCTCCACCACGGCAGCAGCGGTGTGCCCGTCGTGTACTGCGCTCCCGGTCAGCATACTAGTGCACGCGCACGGAGAGAGGGGACGCACGCTGCAGCCGATGCCGATGGCGAGGGAGACGACGAAGAGCGCGATGTACCACCACGCGGGGACCTCCTTGTATTTCTGCATCTCGCGGTAGTGCGGGTCGTCGATCTCGACCGTGTCGTGGAAGCGCCGCACGGTCGCGACGGCATGCTTCGCGGCTGCACACACACACACCCAGCCACCCAGACATCATCAGCACCATATCCTGGCCACGCCACCTTGGCGGGGGGTTAAGGCAGCGCGGGGACTCACCGCTCTTCAGTTCCGCAGAGTGCCAGAGGAGGATGTGCACGATCGCGGCGCCGAGCGAGAAGTTGTACGTCATCTGGCTGATGGCGTACGTCGTGGTGTAGTACGGGAGGCCCACCTCCGCGAGAGCCGTGCGGTTGAGCGAGTTGTCCGCGTTCAGGATGAGGCTCTGGTCGTACGTCGTCCCGTTCTCGTAAAAGAGCGACGTGGACATGAACTCGAGCGCGCGCCCGCCGAACACGTTCCGGTAGTAGCACAGCGTGAGCACGAGGTACCCGAGCGCCATCCCGAGGTACGAGTTCACCTCTGCGGCCGGGGCACGAGAAGCGGTGAGCACGGTGCGCGGGAGAGAGCGGGAGAGAGCGGGAGGGGGACGCACGGGTCTGCAGGGGCCAGACGAGCGGCGAGCCCTGGGTGATGAGTGTCCAGCTCGTGCTGAAGCTGAGCAGGCCGATGCCCTCGTTGGAGGAGCCCGCGCCGAAGAGGTTGCGCACAAAGTCGTGGCGGCCGTTGTCCGCGAGACATATGATCGAGAACGCGGTGAGCAGCGGGAACGGGTACTGCGGGATCCTACACAGACGGCGGGTGAGCTCGTACAGAGACGGACGGACGGCGAGCAGCGCGGCGCGGCGCGGACACACACCACTCCCAGCAGAAGATGGCGGCGAAGACGATCCAGAAGAAGCGCCTGCGCTTGTGGTTGAGCGCGTTGCCAAAGTGGAGGGACTGGAGGAGGTTGACGACGGAGATGTAGGACGGGTAGAAGGCGTACGTCGGGTAGACGAGCAGCTGGCGGAGCACGCCGGCGATGCCGTAGCCGATCATCTGGCTCGCGAAGATCTGGAAGATGGCGACGGCGGCGTTCAGGCGGATGTCGTAGAACAGGTCGAGCGCGGCGATGATCTCCATCGCGACCGCGACCGTCGACGCCGTCGACGCCATGATCACGATCGCGGTGTGCTCTGTGTGGGCCGGAGCGAAATAGCGTTAGCACAGGTTAGCGGCTGCGGCGGTGCGCGATCGGAGCTCGCCTTTGATGTTGAAGGGTCCGGGGTTGAGGTAGCGGAAGTAGCCGCGGGAAGGGATGATGGCGTGCATGGCGGTGCCGAGGACATAGGCGATGATGAGGCAGAAGAGTTGAGAGACGGACGCGTTCTGAGAGGGAGGATGTGAGTGACCAGAGGGATTCCGAGTGGATAACGGGACGACTGCGTACCTGTGGCTTGAACGTGTAGATGGTGGCGAGGACGGCACCAAAGGCGCTGAGGCCGACGCCGAGGAAGACGGTGCGGAACGTCCATGTAGGGAGCTCAGGGTGGTCCTCCGTGCTCACGATCTACGGAAAGGGCACGCGAGTCAACGCGCACGCCCAACAAGGAGTATAATGCACGGACCTGGATTGCGACTTCCTCGGCGTTCTCGATGACCTTGACTTCGGAGTCGGTGTCGGCGTCGGCGTCGAAGGGGACTTCATTTACGTCGACCTTTTCGTGGTCAAAGTCGGCGTCAGAGTCCTTCTTGGAAGGGGTCCGCGTCTTCTCGACGGAATCGGAGGAGAACGAGCGCTGGAGCTCTGCGGGTGCGGCGCTTGTCAGTGTCGGGAGCATGACGGGCAGACAGAGGCGGGCGCGAAGCAGAGTCGACCTGGCTGCATCGAAGGCATGCGGTGAGAGTATTTATGTGCGGAATGCGCGAGACGGAGGGGGAGTAGGATATTTGCTATCTATGCGGAGACTCTATCTTTGGGGAGCACCTGAGCAAGAAGACGAGACGCTGGGCAGAGTGCCAGGACGGAGAGATAAGCTCCCTCGCAGGTCCCTGGTCGGGCACGGTTACTGCGCTCGTATCGCCCTATCGCGTGTCGCTTCACGCCTTGGAGGATGTCCTGAGCACCAACTGGTTTCTGGACATGGTGCTGTGGACCGCCGTGAGGCGCGTGCTGGCAAGGCGGATCAACATAGTTTCCTGATTGGGCAGGTGAGTAGGAAAGCAGTCGGGCCACCGCTCCTCGGCTCCGCAGTCTGACTGTGTGCTGCACTCTGCCTGCATCTAGTGCTAGCATTCCTGCCTGGATAAAGGCAGCAGGGCCACTTCCAAGGCACACGGAAACCCTCGACGGCTGGAGGTTTGTGTCAGCACGAGCTGCGGTGTGCGCACAGACTGAGGTGTGACTGATACCCTGTCACATGCGTACTCAATGATGCATAGAACGTATGCGTGCCTCGCCCGCGCGACACCTGGCCATGTCATGCCGCCATGGACGCCCTACGTTGGAGGTTGCGCGCCGCCCCCAGCGGGCTCGGGAGCGACAGGTGCGCTCAGTATGTACGCCATACTGTACATACGACCGATCAGTCAATATGTATCGCCTTTCGCCGCTCTCCTATCATTGGCGCCAAACTAGCTCGTGTACCTGGAAGTGTGTGTACCTGGGTGCAAGCCGCACTTGATAGCGCTCTGTCCCGCACGCGGAAATTCACCGTGAATTCGGAATACACCAACGGAGGTGGGGAAACGTCCCGCCGACCGGACCGACCAACGCACTTAATCGCCGTCAGTGCTCTCACTACAAAGATATCACGATCTCGCGGGCACAGAAAGGCAAAAGAATGGAAATAGTTTCTCACGAATCTCTGTCAACGCGGAAAGGTTTGGGGGAAAGCGTAAGCAAGATGGCTTTTCTCGCGGCAAAAAGGCTATGGGACCTTTCCTCACTCGGGAATGACGCCGCGCGGACCACTTTCCGGGTGCGATATTGTGTGGGAGGGATTGTATCAATTCCTCTGAGCCTTTCTTCCCACCCGGAATTATAGTTTCTTTGTAGCGTCTTGTCCCCAGAACTTCAGACAGAAACGCACGTCACAGGTCGTACTTCCAAAGATGGGATTTTTTGTCAATATAACGGCATGCCATCGCCCATTTCCTGACAACCTTTCAGCAAGCCAATTGCAACATTATTCGAATCCCCATCAGTAGACAGTAGGCTTCGAGCACCGACGGCGGTGGCCCGCTCTGCATCGTGCGCACGCTGCGACACGATGACGCCTCCCATTGCCGCCACCAGACCGCACGCCACGGCGCATAAACCAGGCAGATAAAGCATCTCGTTTCACTTCGTGTTAGATCGTGACAAAAATATCGCACCCATGCACCCTCATGCACCGCCTACGCCTCGCCCTCGGGGTGCTTGCCGTCCGCCTCGAGGCGCGCGCGCACCTTCTCCACCTCGCGCACCCAGTCCGTGCGCACGCAGATCCACACGCCCACCGTGCCGCAGTAGAAGAGCGACACCGTCAGGCCCACCCAGAGCCCGTGCAGGTGCATGTCCCGCCAGAACGTCAGCCACAGCCCGAACGGGATGCCTGGTGCGGGCGCGCGTTAGCAACGTTCATGCGGAGAGCGCGAGGGGGAAGAGAAAGGGGCGCACCGATGACGTAGTACGCGCTGAGGTTCAGGAGGGCGCCGGTGAACTGCGAACGGGGAGGTGGGGAGGTCAGCGTGCGGCAGGCAGGGTTGGCGGCGCAGCGCAGCGAGGGAGGCGCACCTGTTTCCCGATCGCGCGGAGGATGCCGCCCGTCACGCCGCTGAGGCCGTCGAACACCTGGAAGAGCGCGACGATCGGCAGGATGGAGGCGACGAGCTCGACCACCTCTGCGCGCAGCGTCAGCATCCGCCCTTGGGCCGAGACGCGGCACGAGAACGGGGCACGCTCACCGGGGTCGTCGTTGAAGAGGTGCGCCCACGACTTGCGGAAGACCATGAACATCGCGCTGCGCCGCGCCGCGTGTGAGTGAGTGCGCGTCCTGCAGGACTCTGGGCGGCGCCCGACGGGCTCACCTCCACACCAGGCTGATCACCAGCGACATCAGGATGGCGGCGTTGGCCGCGACACCCGCGCGTTTCGCCTTCTCCTCGCCGAGTAGGTTACCCACTCTGCGGTAGGGGCGTGTGTGTGAAGGAGGGGAGAGGCGAGGGAGAGACGGGACGGGACGTACCGCACGGAGGTCGCGACGCTCAGCGCAAATGGGGCTTGGTATGTCGTCGATCCCGAGACGAGCAGCACCGATTGGGTCGCGAGCGCGACGGGCCCCAGCCTGCGTGAAGGAGGGCACACATCAGCATGGTTACTTCTCTTACTGGATAAAATGAAGGGCCCCTGCTAGGGCTAGGAGCCACAATCCAGTACGCACATACTAGCCGCAACTGAACGGGTCGAATTGTCTATTAGCTGGCTGATGGCGACGAAATGAGGACACACTCACGTCCGACGAGCTCCCAGGACCACCACTCTGACGCAGTCTGACCTATTCACCGTGCTCGGTCAGCTCCCATCAGGACCCGAAAAAGTGAAGCTAGGCTCCGATGAAAGCGCCATCGGAGTGGAACGCGGCCGCAAGCGCCCCGCGCACAGATCAAAAGGTACACGAAGCGATAACAGGGAATAGAATAATCCCGAGGAGGGAGGACAGGGAAACAACGCACCGACACCGGCAAGACCGAGGTGGACGAGCACGCCGAGGCTGGTGAAGCACCGGCGGCTCAGGGGATGCCACGCCGTGCGCGGCACGAAGAAGATGCCGTACACGATCGACGCGAGCGAGATGAGGTTGAACGAGACCGCGGTCGCGATCGGCGCGCCGATGAAGCCAAGGCGCACCGGCTCTGGGCCCCATACTGTGTCGCTGTCAGGACGGGGGCGGGAGAAGGGGCAGGGGGACGCACCGAGGACGTAGTTGAGCACGGCGTTGATGGGCGCAACGACCATGATGATTCTGGTGGGGACCGTGAAGAGGCCTGCATAATGGATGAAGGGTTAGAATTGGCGATGGGAAGGCGCATGCCTCGGGCCTCTGGGTCATCAATGCAGCACATTGCATGACCAATTGCGCGCCAAGGGACACGTACCTTGGGACTGGAAGTATCGTCTGTACAACGGGAGCGACAACCGCGTATAAGCGCCAGTCCAATATTGACCGCAGGACGGGAGCGAGCGACATACCTGGATATGGAGTTGAAGGCGTACGCAGGAAGCCCGATGACAGAGAACCTGAGGTAAGTTGCGGCGAGGCGGGCGACGTCGGGCTCCTGCTTCAGGAAGAGCAGGATGCTCTCGGAGCTGAACCAGATCAGGATAATGGGCTACCATGTGCATAACAAGGTTAAGGTTGGATTGCTGCGAAGCAGAAGGACAGGTGACGTACCACGAGCACAGCGGCCATGACGACAGCTGGGTTCTGGTCAGACAAACCGCGCTTCGGGGAGCCAGAAGGTAGGGACGGGTACGCACCCATGCGTTGAGCCCACAGGCCGACGAGGCGAGGCTGTGACGATGTCCACGCACCCGGGAGCATGGTGTCTAGAGTACTCGCAAAGCCCTGGATTATACTGAACCCAGTTACGCTGGCCGTCATCGAGCCGAGCGTGGATGCAGCGAGAGCAGTGGTGGATAGGTGTCCAATCGACACTACAGACGCAATGACGAGAGAGTACTCCAACACATGCGTTCTATGGGAAACTTTCAGTGTTGAAACGCCACGTCGTACCGCAGCTGCTCACCCGAAGACAGGCAAGGTATACTTGGCTAAGATTTTGACTTCCTCCTTCAGCATACTCGAGCAGCCTTCGGCATCGGCAGGGTCCGCTCTGTCTACTTCTTCCTCAATGCGTGGTACGAGCAACGGGGTATTCTCCGAAGCGTCATTTGGATCAGGTGGGCCAGACCTATAGCCCGACTTGTCGGGCAGTGGGCCTACAGTGGGCTTGAAGGAGGTGATGTAGGTGCTCGGAAAACTCTTCCGCCTGCCTACTTGTTTCGAGGGTATCGAAAGGCCGGTGCGAGTTTGCTCAGGTGAAGCGTCGCCCTCCGAGATAGCCGCTTCGTCTTCTGCACGGCCGTCCTCGTGTCCATTCAGTCCGTTCGCGGCGTGCATGTTGTGAGCGGCAGCGTAGCGAGAGAGAAGAGCATAGTCCGAGGGAAGCGAAGAGGGCGTAGAATAATGAACGTACGTTTGCGACATGGCGCCCTTTGCCCACCGCAGGTAGGGCGAGTTGTGGAGATGGCCGGAGGAGGAAAGCGGGGCTCGTCTGAGTCGACTCGCGCTCCCGGCGTATAGAGTCTGCTAGACGCCCAGAAGTGGCGACCTCCACTTCAAATCATTACGCGCGTAGGCGCCCATGCGCGTCCCGAGATCCGTCCGGTCCGGAGAACTGAAAACAGGCGCCGCCTGCTTTGACGCTGCCAGCAAACGCGCGCTGCACTCTCTCACCAGACCGTGTCACCCGCCTCATCTCATTCTCATTTTGATACTCCCTTTGAGGGCTGATGGCGGACGCGGGCAGTACTCTCGATGCGCCGCCACTAAAACCCCCTCTCGCCAACACCTCGGCCCCTCGCGACAAGGAGCCGAAGGAAGCCGACTTTGAAAAGCTGCGCAAGTGGCAGGAGGAGAGAATTGCGCGAAAGCTCCGCGGCGAATACGAATCCGCGGTCTTGCACCTCGCGGAAGTGGTACGTTGTACACGATCTCGTGGTGTGGCCCTTGTCGAGCTGAGTGTCTTGCAGGTCAATGACAACCTGAACACGCCTCTCCGACTCGCTGCCATCCGCGTCGAAGGTGCCGTCAGAACTAGGCAGTCCTTCCTTTCCGCGCTCGTCACGCCGTTCTTGCCACGGCCAGTGTCCCCTTCCTTTGGCGCATCCTCCGAGCCTCCAAGTACGCTTGGGGATGCTCTCCACACGGCTCGGCATCTTGGCTCGCTCCTGCAGGAGACGGACATCTTCCAGAGCGTGGAGGCGCGACTCGAGGGCAGCCGAGATTTTCTCGCGCGTCCCGGCGACGTCGACCTCGTTTTCCGTACTCGGGAACGGGGCAGGTTCTACCTGAACACAAGTACGCAGGTCGGGAACAACGAGGGTGGTGCGGTGCGTGCCCGTGTCTAGATATTCCCGAGAGTCACAAGACAGCTGACGCTGTTCGCAGAGCGCGACATGCCGCGTGCGTAACGCGTTTGGCAGTGCGGAACTTTTCCAAGCAAATCTCGCCTTCGCGACGACCACCCGCGTCGCGTTCTCCGCGTCTCTTTCCGCACCCCTCCTCCCCTACTTGCCGTATGCGCCCTCTCCTTCGCCAAACCCCGACCTCAGCACGCGCGGAGAGATATCCGTCTTCGGGCACGAGAGGGATAACACGACCTTTGCGAGCTCCTTCGAGGGCGTCCGGGGCCTGCGGGCTGCTGTCAGGGTGAGCTAGGTTAGCTCTTCTCGCTGCAGGGTGGTGCGTGAAACCTGACTGGCGCCGTCCGTTGTGCACGATAGACAGGAACGCCTCGGAACGGCACGCACGAGTTTGCATACGAGGGAGTGCTCCGGCATATAGGGAACCTCGCACCCACTGCGTCTATTAGGTACGCCCCGACAATGCCCCGTCGTCCCCTTATTGTACGACGGAGGTTGACTGACGGCGGGATGCAGCATACGCGAGGCGGCAGGACCCTCCATCAAGTCTGCACTCTCGCACTCCTTCATGCGCGACACGAGGGACGACGCGCTCCTCGGGACGAGGGGGTCGTATGTCAAGCTCTCGCACGAGCTCGCAGGTCTCGGAGGGGATGCGAGCTTCTACAAGGCGGAGGGCGCTGCGCAGCTCGCGCGGAGGCTCGTGCCTGGTGTGGTGAGCTCGTAGCTACCAGAGCGGAGGCACTGGGCTGATATGGTGTGGAAAGACGGTGTCGCTCGCAGCAAAGACCGGGTTGCTCTGGGGCCTCGACGGGCGGCCAGCGCCGTTCTCTGATAGATTCCAGCTTGGTGGGCCGATGAACGTGCGGATGTTCCGCGCAAATGGGCTGGGCCCGCAGGATGGACGTACGTTGCCTTTTGGTCGAGGAGCTTTCGTTATGCTGACCTGCGTGTCGTCTAGCTGATTCGCTGGGAGGGGATATGTACTGGGCAGCCGGACTAAGCGTCGTCAGCGACATCCCGAAGAAGCCGCACTGGCCTGTCAAGCTGCACGGGTTTGTAAACCTCGGAAGGTTGGATACCAGGGACAAGTGTACGTGTTCCCCCTCGTCTGCTTACCCGCCAGGCCGGCTCACCACCACGCAGCCCAAAGCCTGATCGACAACATGCGCGAGAGCATCAGCAAGCCATCAGTTGGTGCCGGTGTTGGGCTTGTGTATAAGCTAGATGCAGTACGGGTGGAGGTCAACTTTGGAGTGCCGCTGGTGGCCAGCAAGAGCGATGGTGTGCGGAAGGGGATTCAAGTGGGAATAGGGCTGGATTTCCTGTAGCCCGTGATTTGTCACACATACATAATTCTCTCGTATTGTTTCACAATCATTGCGGGTGCTACCTGCGGTTGTTGAGATTGTTTGCATTTCGAGTGAACAGACGCCCTAATACGGCACCTTCCGAATTCGGGGCTCCCGGGGTGGTACCGATCGAATCTGGCGGTGTAAGTGATCGGGTGAAGAAGCGCCCGATCTCGCGGGTGCGCCGGTGTCAGGTGACGCAACAGGCATTTCCCCGACGCTCGCCCGCATAAGTACCTTGCTTTCGACTATCTCTGTTTAGATCCCCCATCCAGACCCCCTCTGCCCACCATATAGCTGCTAGCGAGTACTATTTTATCATATTACCCTCGAACTCCCGAGCAGCACCAGAATATAGACCGCAACGCCATCGCAACTTGAACTACTCGAGCCGAGGAGGCATACCTACCCAGCACTTAGGCGCGGCTAGAGTAGGAGAACATGTCGTTGGTCAGTGACCCAGAGTATGCTCGGCCTTTCTCTTGATGGATCGAATGCTCACGCAAGATTATCGCCAAGTTATCTCATTCATTCGCTGCGCCTGAACTACTTGCGCAACGTCGACGATCCCTACGGACCGCGGCTCATCTCGCTCGACCCTGCGTACGATGCAAACCCATACATATACGCCGCTGGCCTCTCGGACGTCGAAAAATGGCCAGAGCTCGCGGTCCCAACCAGTCCCGCCCCCAGCGACGATGAGGGCGACGGGCGGCCAGGAGGGCGTAGGCTCGGCGCGACGGGGTTGAAGTACACTACCACGATCATGGGACCGAGCAGGGTCGGCGCGATGGGCTTGCGCGTGAGTGGGAAGCGGGCGTCGGTCGGTAAGAGCTCGTATAGGTTCTCAATCCGTTCCGCGACAGAGGTGGGCCCGAGCGTGCCGCCTGGAGAGAAGACCGCGATGGAAGCGGCGCAGGATGCGCCTGTGTCTCCGACGAAGGGAGAAGCTGCGAGTACTCAGGAGAACGGTGTGAACGGCGCGAATGGTGTGTCTGCTCCGTCATCCGACTCTACCGCTGGTCCGGACGAGCAGAAAGAGCCGCAGAAGACTGTGTCGCCGGAGTTTCATCCACGCTTCAAGGGCGCGGCAGAGATGGAGGCGAGGCGAAGGGAGCGGATGCGGGCGAGGGCTCAGCCACCCCCCGCAGCGATCCGGCCTCCTCAGCCTGTGCGGCATCTCAACCCAGAGCTGTCTTCCTCGGAAGAGGAGTCGGGGGAAGACGTCGACGAGGACATACCGGAGGACGAAGATGAGGACGACTTTGACATGGTGCCGGAGGTTGACGATACAATCGACATGGATGGCGATGATTTTGACGCGTGCGTCCTCACGTCCTAATAGCATCTACCACTACCTGATGCGTCCGTCCTCCAGTGACTTTGCAGCTAGCCGAGGCCTCAGCGGGGACCTTGACATGCATACAGACAGCGACGGCGTTTCCATCATGTCGGGCACGAATTCTGTCATGTCTACCTCCGAAGCATCCTCGATGGTCGGCTCCTCGCTCCCCCAAGGGAGCAGCGCGCGGGTTCGGAATCGTCTCAGTCCGGTGCACGAGGGCCGCCACAGCGAAGAAACATCGACCGAAGCACTCCCCGAGAGGCCAGAGGAGTCTGCGCCGATCGAGCTCGGCTTCGACATGGTCATCCCCGCGCCCAAAGCAGACAAGGTGAAGGCACCCAACCTGGTCGTCCCCGCCGCTAAGGAAGCGTCGACCTCGACCGCGGGCTCGGGCCCCGCGAGCGCAACGAGCGAGAACCTTTTTGCGCGTCGCCCCGTCCCACCTGCACGCGCGGGCAAGTCGGCGCTGAGCTCGATGCTCGCTGATACCGGAGGGACGGCGTCGACGAACCCGTTCACGGAGCTGTATAGCGCGATCGCGGCGCGCTCCGACTCGGACAGTATGGCCGTGAACGTGTACTTCCCGCACGCGCGTGAGCCGGCGGGCAGGCCGCTGCAGCTTAACGTGCGGAAGGACGCGACCGTAGAGGAGGTGCTCGGCTTTGCGCTGTGGTGCTATTGGGAGGAGGGCTGGCTGCCGAATATCGACGAGGGGCTCGAGGGCGAGGAGGACCCGAAGTGGGAGAGTAGGTGCTCAGGGGTGGGGTGGATCCTGCGGATCGCGGAGGACGATGGCGAGGTAGACGAGGACTTCCCACGTATGTGCTCTATTGTGCCGTGCATGTGAGCGTGCATGGCTCACGGATCCCGTATAGCACCGGATCGCACAGGCAAGATATCGAAGTTCAACTTCGATGCCTTTGCCGCTCTGGAAGCAACTCCAGCCCAAGGTCTGTGCTCCGTATTCCCCCCCATGGACATTACACTGATACAGATTTCCGGATACAGTTCAACAGAACAAGGTACTTGAGAGCAAGATCCAGCGGCGCGCTTCCCGTATCGTGATCAAAAAGAAGAAATCCGCGGGCCTGCTCAACAATGTGGGGGCTGCGAACGCTCTGGCACTGCCGACGGAAACACTGCTGGGGACAAGCGCCGGTTTCAGCTCGCTCGGGTCTTCAATGGGCTTCCCCAGCTCGCTCGGCCCCTCGACGAGTCATGGCCCGCCGCAGTTCTTGCGAATCAGGATTGCGGACACCGCGGATGCCGGACATGTGTCGACGACCATTCAGGCGTAAGTATTTCATCCACGCTGTCTGTGGGATTGGCGGCTGATCGTACTACGCAGGTCTGGCGGGATGTACATGGCAGAAGTGCTCGAAGCGGTCTGCCAAAAGCGCAAGCTAAGCAACCCGAAAGATTACGCGCTCGTGCTCGACTTCGGCACCATGAAGGTGTACGTCCCGCTCGACCGCACGGTGAAAAGTCTCCAGGGCAAGCGCGACCTCATCCTCATGAAGCGCACTATGCTCCAGCACCATGGTGTCGAGATGAGCACGGGGTCGGGAAGGACGACGGATCCGAATGGTGCGAACGTAGCGTTGTACGTTGTGGGGTACAGGAGACTGACGGGCCTGTTCATAGCGTCCATTTTGAAGAGACAGTCGGAGGTCATCGATACGCCCTTCAACTCGATGTTCGACCCCACGAACGCGTACAAGGTGCGTCTGTATGGGGGAAGCGATCTGCTGGCGAACAATATTAACATTTATCCTGCATCAGAAATACACCGTGTATCGAAAGGTTCCTATGTTGGTTACGCGCAGTGCACGGCTGCTCGCAATCGACGGGGGTTATCTTCATGTATGGACTTTTCGCTGTAGAAGCTCTAGAACATCCCTGACGCCGTGTTGCTTAGATCATGCCCATGTCTAACAAGGCCAAGCACGTCTTTGAGAGCGGCAAGACATCCTCTTACCACCTCAAGAGTGTTGTTGCGTGCCAGCAGTCCAGCAAGAACAGCTCCACGTTCAAATTGGTGGTCCGCGGCAACGCCGAGAGGAATAAACGCTACGATTTCGAAGCGGAGAATCCAAAGCTAGCTGGTGGGTGCCTGTTGATGTTGTGCCACCTACCACGCTGACACCGTTCCTAGCTGAAATCGTGCAGACGATCCGGTCGCTCAAGGTGGCAATGGAGCGACCCGGGACGATTAAGCAGTCACGGAGAAGCAGGCATGTTGGATAGGAGCCCCTGTCGATGGACCATTGTACTATATCGCATGTTGGTTACCAAGGCATCGTATTATAACGGCACCTACATGTGCCATGTCAACGATTTTCCAGGGGACACGCTACCATTGCACCGGAGTAGGCTTCCGGTGTAGCGATGCGTGCATGTAAGGAGATGCCAAATTAACGCGATTGCAGAGGAATAACTGCGACACTGTTAGTTACTCTGTCCATAGCGTAGGAGCGGTATCACACACTTTACAAGTATGAAGACTATCCAGGAGGGTTACCGTGCCCTGCAAATTACTTCGCCACCGAGCTGCAGTTGCATGGCCTCCCTCGCCTCCAGCCACTCGTGTTCTGGATTCCTCGTTCGAATGACAGCAACCTCGCCCATCCTCAGCGGCTTCACATTCTGCGCACGCCTGCCCGTGCATATCCTCCGGATCTCGGATGCGTCCATCATGACATGCTTGCTGGGCTTGCTGATGAGCTCCATGTTCGTGAGCGCGGGGAAGCTCTCGCGGTACTTGAGGTCGACCCAGATACGCTTCTGGGCGTCGCCCGCAGTGCTCCAGGCGTCGGGAGAGGGTACAGAGACGTCGCCCCGGGTGAGGGAAGAGATCATGCCGGCGCGGAGGAGGATGGAGAGGATGCCGAGGTTCTGGCGAGTGTGGTCGACGGCGATGCGGGCGTGCCGTGCGCGAAAGGCATTTTGCATGCTCGAGCAGAGGACATGAGGTAGCATTTTTGGAACCTACGAGGGTGGGGGTGAGTGGCCGAAAAGGAGACCGGGCAGGGAAGACGTACTGGGCTCGTACGTAGACCACCAGCGAAGAAAGGCAGAGGTAGGTGTGACAGTAGCGTACGTGACAGCGCTGGTCTGCATGCGTGACGCGACGCGACCAGACGCGTCGACCCTACGCTTTCTTAGTATCTTACGCTCACTGCTCATCTCTCGGTTGTCATACCTTTGCATTGATCGCGTCGACATTCAGCTACATCCTGTACGCGCATAGAGCTCATGCTCCCGGCGCTCGCTATAACATGGAGCAAGCTTGTGACGCGCCACGTCGAGTATGCTACATTGTTTCTAACGAGCTCGTCAAGGTGGGTTGTGTCGGACGCCACTCGCCACACGCTCATCGTGCAGTAGGCATCCTCTTTGCTTCCATCGAACAAGAACCGCTCTCTCCTTGTACACGCGCTTGTAAAAGCGTACGGACTACTGGACCCTTCTGGCTGTTCCAAGGGCACTAGTCTGCGAGTCCTCAGAGCTTCTCCTGCTAATCCTAAAGAACTCGCCGCATATCACACCCAGGATTACCTGCAGTTTATCATGAATCCCACTGCTGAGAGCATGACAGACGACTCAGATCACGTGGAGTTTGGTCTAGAAGAAGTGAGCTGCGATAGTTTCTGTACCGCATGTCAGCTTCACAGGAGTACGGGGTTCGCCGCAGGACTGTCCACCTTTTGATGGACTCAGCGACTATGTTCGCCTTGTTGCAGGAGGCACGCTTGCTGGTTAGTGAATCTGACGGGATACCTTTTTATGTGAGTAATCTGTGAACCCGAACAGCCGCCAACGCCCTCCGAGAAGATCGAGCAGATATCGCCATATGCTGGGACGGAGGCAGGTATCTATGTTCACGCTAAACCCTGGCAGAACTGTTTCAACGTAAGAGGACAGACACCATGCACGCAAGTCAGAAGCATCTGGATTCTGCTACGTCGCTGACTGTATCCTGGCTATACTCACCCTCAAGCGCATGCACCGTAGCCCGGACTCGGCTGTGTGGCGTCCTCGGGTCATGTACCTCGACCTCGACCTCCACTTCTCTGACGCTGTATCTGAGGCCTTCTTGGACTCCTCTGCGACCTCGCTTGGACCGCAAGTCTTGACCCTGTCTATACACCACAGTGCTCCGGGCTTCTTCCCTTCATCACCCCTTGGGACGTTGCGCGACCGCTCTGCGGATCGCTTCGATCCTTTCACTCTGTCATTACCACTGGACAGGGGAGCCACCGACGCGACGTTCGCTCGTATATGGCCCTCCGTTGAGCGTGTCAAGGACGCCTTCCGACCGGAGTTCGTTCTTGTCCAATGTGGCGTAGATGGCCTTGCGGGTGATCCGCATGCGGTTTGGAATTGGTCGCTGAACGATGGCAAAGGAAGCCTCGGCTGGTGTGTCGACCGTGTCTGCAGTCAGTGGGGATGTAAGGTTTTGATGCTGGGTGGTGGTAAGCACGGTCCAGGGTGTAAGGCGGCCCTTCTGAACCCTCCCTGTCATAGGTGGATACAACCATCCAAATGCCGCCCGAGCATGGACATACTTGACTTCTCTAGCCGTGAGTAAATCAATCGCTCTGTGTCGTGGTTTGTAGGTAGTGTTTACTGATTGCTGTGGTGATGTAGCTTGGGCGTACTCTATCACCAGAAGCTGACATACCGGATCATCCTGCGTTCCCCCTTTACGCCCCGTCTTTTACCCTGGATGTTCCTGCAGGCAATGCACCGGATCGTAATGAAGATGCATACCTAGGAGAAATCACGGAGTACTTCGAGATAGTCGCACGGTCAATAGAAGAAAGAGTGAACTGTACGTGAGGTCCGGGTGTTGTTTATCAAGCTAGAAACCCAGGTTGTTGTTTTCTGGATGGTTAACATCAGAACCCGGCCGTCAGGCAATGTCACGGTAACAGTACATACTGTATTGTATTACATTTGTTCTATTCTCAAGAGTCAGCTACCGAGATATCACCAACCACAAACCCCAATTGCGTGCGCGAGTCTCGAGTGCACATGCTTGCTCATAAGTTATGAGCTGCGGCGGGGAGGCAGATGCTCGGGAGCAGTCATTGTGACAGCGCTTGTATGCTCAATCGCCGACCGCCACCACGATGGACTTTTTTTAAAAAAAATTCTGCATGTTTAGAGCCCTAGCTACTTAAACTAATGCGGGCTAATAATGATATTGAATGTGCTCTTTTTTAATTTTATTAAATTCTACATGTTTAGAGCCCTAGCTACTTAAACTAATGCGGGCTTAATAATACTTATTGAACGGGCTCATCCTCCTGGAGGGGGTGTACCCCCCAGGGCCAGAGCATTTCCGGGCGGCAGGTACAAGTTGTGATCCTTGTACAGCGCCTCTTTGAGTTCTGCGTCTTGCAACTGACTCTGATCCGCCACATCAGCAACGGCCAGGTCTAGAAGCGTGATAAGCTGCGGCGGTGGCGGGGTGGCTTCTTCGCTCCCCAACACGCTACCGTTGACGAATGTTGTTCCGTCGTCTAAGTCATCTTCATTGGACAACTCTTCTTGCCTGGCTTTCCACTCTTCGAGTGTCGCAGCATTTACCTGACCTGCGTGGTCAGGGTTGCTCATCCAGGATGAATATAGTTCTTGCGCGAAGCGCTCGGACCTGTCATACGAGTTGTCGATCCAATCGACGGCAGCCTCGTGTTCCATATCAAATTGGACCGCACCGAAGCCTCGGAACCATTTCTTCATCATTTCCTCCCACTTGCCCTGACGATAGGACGTGTGAGCAGTAAGTCTGGCGACATTGAATGATCGTTCTTCTCCGTTTTGCAGGTCGTCCCTAGCCTTGGCCAATATTTCAGACCAGGTGAAGGTACCCACCAATGGGTTGATTTTGACGAAATCAACAATATCACTCGGTTTCCAATTGCACTGGAACCTAGAGTAATACGTAGCCATATTCTTCTGACGCCACCCGAAGGGGCCAATGAATAGCCAGGCTTGTGGGAGTGTGGCTGGATTCTGATCCAGAACGGGCACTTGAATAGCTGGTGGTCTCGGGTATCAAGTTGATCCCCCAGTCTGCATGCACATCTGATCGGTCCCTCCTTCTTGAACTGACACCTGTACTCCCCAGAAGGGAAATGATTAGTGAGAATGCGCGCAACTTGCACCACATGACTCTTCTCATGCCATTTTGTCAGTCCTCCTCTCTTCATCAGGAAGTTGGAGTTTTTGACATTTGACGGTTTCAGCTCTTTGTGATACCAGAAATTATTTCCCAAATAAGCATTGGGTCGTGCGACAATGGAGTCGTCAGGTATACCTCTGACCTTCTTCCATGTCTGATTTGTGTGGTCTGGATGTTTATACTCCGCTGCCCACGCGTCTAACATTCGCTTTCTCACTTCCTGGAGAGCGAATGAATATGAGATGATATCAGCCACAGGGGCATCTTCGTCAGTCGTTTCCGAAGCCAGCTTATCCACTGCTTCATTCCATTGTATCCCAACATGGGATGGTGTCCACAAGAATACTACCTGCCGGTCTGGTCTGTCCCGGAGTAGTCTCCCTAATGCCTCATTTGCCACTACGCCTGCCAGTTGGCTGGGTCCGTTAGTAGGCTTAATGCAGTGTTGCAAGTTCCCAATATTGTCACTTGCAAGCACTATAGTTGTGTCCTCATTCCGGATGTGATCCTCGAGGGCGCGTATTCCTGCTGCTGAAGCCATGACTTCAGCGTCAAAACTAGTGGAGCATCCAGCATTGAATTTGCCTTCCGCTATTTTCTGGTTCTCCCTGGTGATGATCCAGGCTGATCCAGCCTTGGTGTTATCGAGCTTGTTTCGATCAATTTTGGCAGACCCGTCTGTCCACACTACGAGCGTTTGAGGGTTGAACATGTGTCGCGTGACTTCAGGCATGCAGGTGTTGTCTACCCACTTGCGGAAATCATCGCTTATCTTTCCGGTTTCTTTGTCCTTCTTCGAAGGAGGTTTATCCGGCTCTTCATTGTTCTTGTCACATTTATCGTGATCAAAGAACTTCCATTGGACCTGACTCTTGAACTTGTCAATGAGTCTGTCCCCGGGGCGGCACTTGGGATGTAAGGAGACAAATTCCTCCGTGCACTCCATTGCCATTCGTCCATACGCCCTCAATGGCGTTCTGGAGTTCTTCCTTTTCCCCTCTGGGAACGGGAATGATATATTATTGGTGTTTATTGTCCAATTGTCGTTGAGGAGCGCCCTTGTGGGGTGTCCTTCATGTATTGTGCGAATTCGAAGCACGTATTGCTCCATGTATCGCGTGATGTTAATCTTGACAGGCACGAGTCCCGCAAGGTTATTCATTGCTCCGACAGGCGTGGTGTGAAAGCATCCACTGATCCATCGGGTCGCTCGGGATTGTGTGGTTTGCATCTCCGATGCAATCCACTTAATCCCCTTCCATCCTGGTTTCCACCAGAGTTGCGCTCCGTAGCACATGAGCGGTATCACATGTGCTATGTAAAGCTGTTGTTTTAGGGCAGGGGTGAATCCCCGCACTGAATTTCCCAGCATGGCCATGGAGCTGACCGTGCTGGCGGCTTTGCATGTGTAAAATCTCACGTGTGTTTTGAAACTCAACTTCAGGTCAAGCCAGAAGCCGAGGTATCGCATGCTTGAGGATGGGATGACTTCCGTCTCCCGTCCCCCTAATTGGATCCTGGCAGACGGGCCAAAGGGCCTATCTAACTGCCAGGGTTTCCTCTTCTTCCAGAAATGCATCATTTCCAGTTTGTCCGCCTCCGCGCCCAAGCCTAGGCACGTGAGATCGTTCATTAGTTGATGGAATATGAACTGGAGCATTTCCACGTTCATTTCTATCTGAGACTTAGGCGATATGGAGAATCCTTTAGGGATTGCCACCATAATACCTCCATCGTCTACAAAGAATTGTAGCGTGGTGTTACCTGGCATGCGTTGGCCTACCGGGTACAATTTATGTAGGACTGGAGCTATGTACAGTCCTGATCCTACCGGTGACAGGGCAGAGCCCTGTCCCAGGCCGAGGGGTACCTCAGTCTGGCCAGTAAGTTTCCCATTGAGCAGGTATCATGTGAACCTGCCCATGAGATAGTCAGCGAAGAAATCACAGAGGTCATCTGCGAATCCTTGTTTGCGCATGATGGCAACCAGCATAGCATGGTTGACAGATGGATAGAACTGTGACACGTCCAATAATAGCATGGATGGTGTCAAGTCCCGGGCCCAGGCTTCGTGCACGCAGTGCACGACTTGCATGCTGGCATCGGCAGTACTGTGTTGTATAGTACCGCCGTACTGGCACGGATGGAATACGCCAGCTCTTTGGCCGTCGAATTGCATGCGCTTAGCTAGGATCTTCTCGAAGAGCTTGCCAAATACACTTAACAGGCATATCAGTTGATATGCCTTGGCTTTGGTGTAATCTGGCTTGTTAGGCTTTGGGATTACCACCGTTACTGACCGTTTGAATGCGTCCGGGAACTTGTGCAATTTAATGCACGCGTTGAAGTATGCCTTAAAGAAGACATATACGTGTGGGCCCCAATGTGTGTTGCCATTTTTGCCATATTCCACCATATGGAAAATGCGCTTAGCCCATTCCCAGTTGGTGTGGTCTTCCCCGCCAATCGAAGTGTTACTCGTGTCAGCAAGGTTCTCAGAGATTTCCTCAGTGGATATCTCGGGGAAGGTCCACTTTTCAAATTGGTGGAATTCCTCTATGATGGACTCATCCACTGGTTTGGGAACCAATGGTGTGAACTGTTCACGGAATTCTTCCTGCAGCTCCTGTTCAGAGGAGGTGAAGGATCCATCCACTCGTTTGATCTGCATGTTGGCAGCCTGTTTGCGAGGCTTTCCCCAGTCAACAAAACCGGAGATGAGCCTCGTGTCCACTTTCTCGAGTATTGCATTGAAGAACTTCTTTCAGGCTCGCCCTGAAGTGGCCTTTAGCCAGGCAAGCGCCCTTCGGCGCCTGATATTGGAGAATTCTTGGACTTCTTGATAAGCATAGCGCTGTGTCGTGTTGTATCCCACAGTCATGCCCATCATGCAAACTAATGCTCGCATCATCTTGCACTGCTTCCATGCCTTCTTGATGTTGAACTTCGACTATTTCAGGTGTTACATGACGGGATAGGACTTATCCTTACCTGTTATGGACTTGTGTTCTACGTTGCTACATATTACATACATTCTTTACGGACTTGATCCAGACCTGTAGCACATGATTGGTTCTAGATCTTTATGGAACATTCCACTGCTTTCCAGCGCTTTCTATGATGTTCCAGCACATTCTTTTCCATGACATCATTATGACATCATGTTCTAGGACTGTCCAGATTCCCTTCCGGTCCTGTCCAGTCCTTTCCAGTACGTTCCATCCATGGTGCAATTATCGCATCATTGCTCATTGCACCATTACGATGTCATGCTGTTACGCTTACTGTACGATCATGTGATGGCTCTCTCATGTGTATATATACCGGGCTGGATGCCCCTGTAATGTAACAATCTCTCCTCTCATTCTACGCCTCCTGAGTCTTCCCTCTCAGCAGTCTAAGAGATCAGTTGTAAGTCCTCTATTCTATTGGAATATTTGTTTGCTCCTTTGCAGTTTTGCCTTCAGCTGCGCCACACCACTCCTTGTTCAACACTTGAGTGCTAATGCAGCCATGCTACACTCGGCATCCCACCATGTTTTGGAGTGCCCCACCTTCTTTGGTTTTGAAGAGTGAGTGTTCCATGCCTTTTCCATGATTTCGAACAATTGTTCACCCATGGATTGGATTTGCTCAGTGTTTTCCCATGAGGTGGGTAGGCTGGCTATTCCTTTGGCGACGTTGATGCAGAATAGGGTGGATTCTTTACCGACTCGCTTAATACTGGGGCTCGGCTCAGGGGCCTGGGTCGAGCTAATTTCCCACGTTAGCAGAGCGTGATCGCTCCGGTGACGTGCGTTTGTGTTGACTTTGAGATGTTCGATCTCCCAGTCCGGATGGTACCATATGAGATCCAAGGTTCTCGGCGGCTGTCCTTGGGCGTTGGACCTCCACGTGGGTGGTCCGCCCATTTTATTTCCGAGGAAGAGGTGAGCTTCCGTGGAAAGGTCCCACAAGGCTCTCATGTTTGCCCCATGTGGGGCTCGTTCCGAGCGCTCACGTGTTCTCCTGTCCCACGCAGGGTGGTGCAGGTTGAAGTCACCGCACATTACAGAGATGTCTGTGAGTGCGTGGAGGTGGTCAAGGACATGCACAATGGCATTTCCTCGTCCATTGTCATTGTACACGTTGAGGATGTTTAGTGGTCCCCTCGGCGTACCTATTTTGACCAGAAGACAGTCCCGGTGACCCGGGAGTCTGGAATTGATATGGGGCGAGGCGCCCTTCCATCATTTGTGCACGTAAGTGCATATATGAGATTTCTCCGATGCGCCCAGGCACACGAAGTTTCTGTGGCTCTGTGTCTGCTCATACACGTTGCCGTCTTTCGACTTAGAGGAAGGCATGTTCTTGATGTGCCCCCAATAGGGTTCTTGGATGCAGATGACATCGCTGTCTCTGTATCTCTCCAATAACTGAGTTGTGTTCTCAGCTGACTTCTGCACATTCGCAGAAACAAATTTAATGCAGTAGTCTACTTCATCTGCTTGTACATCAGGAGACTTGGGCTCAGGAACTGGAGATGGACGTCAGAATGGGGAAGGTATGTCATTGCACAATACTTCCAGCATGGTCCTTTGATCGGGACGAAGTGGGCCGTCTTGTTGAAAGAACGTGCCGTCGATGACCGACTCCCACTGATTGGGTAGGAGTGGTCTGTCTAACGCCTCACGCCAGTCAGGTGGTCGCTCAGGCGGGGTCGCAGGGGGAGGGATGGCTGATCCCCCCGGCTCAGTGTTAGCGTATAACAGTTGTGATGACATAATGCAACATACTGTTTACGCTTGGTCTTGTTGCATGGGGTCCTCAATGTCGAGGCCCCGCAACTCCGTGAGAGCGGCCGATACATCGGCTCCTAGCTCTTGTTCCTTGGTGGCATGTGCTTCGTCCGCCTCCTTCTTGAACTGCACCCGGAGTTTCTTACGCTCCCAGGCAGTTTGGCTCTTTTGGGAGTCGACTGACTCGGCTTCCACGCCAGCCACTCCTTCTCTTGGTTGTGCTTCCAGAACTTACAAGAAGCCTGGGAAGCTGGTCCGTGTCCCGAAACCTTGCAGTTCGGGCAGTAGTCATGCGCCTCGGGGCACACCGCAGGGGCAGCGCCACCAGAAGCAATATGAGCTCCCTCGCAACAGAGCGCATGCTCGTTGTGGAACTCCTCCGAATGCTCCTCACTGCATCGACTGCAGTGAGCAGCGGGCTGGTTGCACCGGGCGGCCAAATGGCCCCAGCGCCAGCATTGGCGACAAGCTGCTTGAGAATTGCGAGCTTGCAGGATGACGACGGAACATGCCTTACCGTACATAAGGATGTTCGCCTTTTCGAGTCGGCGTGCGGTCGCACCAGAGTTGAAGTCGCGGACCACGGATAGGATTTGTCCCATGCCGGCACGCTCGTCGATGGTGGCGTGGGGCGCGTTCCCGAAGGGAATGCACGCGTTGAGGAAGGCGGCGGTCGCCTTGTCAGTCCGGGCGTTCTTCTGCAGCTCGCGCCACAAAGAAGCGAGGTCCCGTTGTTGGCTGCAGTGCGCCTCAGAGCGATACCAAAGGCCTAAGTCGAGCTCTGTAAGTCTTTTCATTG
>KV429062.1:195060-216067 GCA_001632345.1 Daedalea quercina L-15889 | reverse complement strand
AGTTCTAGACCATGATGGAGACACCACAGTCCACCCAAGGACTTGGGCAGGGCACAGAGGCTCGAAATACATCGCATAAATGCGGATTATATTCCAAGCTCAACACAAATGATGTGGCCAATGAGGTCTACATTTGGGAAACATGCAAAGTTGGTGGCTAGTGGTATTTGATGGGCATGCAGTGTTCAGGATAAAAGATCTATGTCTTACAAAAATCTTCCATATTACCATGTATCAAAGCATGATGACCATAAGTGTTAAATTCCAAATCTCCAACTGTTTAAAATACATTGTGTTGAAGTAAACATCAGCATAATGTGGGAAACAAGTGAGCATAGTGATTGAGCAGTGGAAAACAACAATTACAGAGCAGTTTATCTCATCCTTGGGGCAGGGAGGCAAATACATGAAGGTAAATACATGCAGGTTCTCAAACTAAATACTCAGTACAGGGACAGTAACATCACACCACACTGCAGCATGTCAGCATTCAGGCACACACCCACCCAATTGTTCCAACAAATTGTTGCTAATATGAGGACTTATAGATCATTCAAGAAGGTTGCACAAGGTTGCACAAGGTTGTACAACATTGCACAAGACTGTATGGGGCTGTACATAGTGGCTGTACACAGGAGTTGTACACCCCAGTCATACAACCAGAGGAGACTCATTGCACCAATCCTCAGTGGCACCAGTCCAGTGTTACGTACGCCATATTCGTTTTCTCTTTATTTTCTTCCTCTGCACACTTATGATACCACTCGGGGCTTATCCCCTCGTGACCTTACCATACCCATGGCTCAACCCATGGTGCTTCTTCTCTGACTCAACCCTGACCACGTGTTCCTATTTGTCCTGACTCGTTATGACACCTACCTGACTCAGACTGACCCATGCTTGGGTGCTCTGTTGAGTCATATCCTCCCTCACCTCCGATTGGCTAGATAGATATGACTCGCTCTGACTCGACCACAAGTCCTCATGTATATATAGTGCAGATAGCTGGAGGTTGAACCCTCAGTTCGACCTGGTTCAATCTACAGCATTCACCCGCTCTAGCAAGGACTCGTTGACACTCCCCTCTTGAGGATGCTTCAGACGTGCTTGAAGCCTCTCCTCTCAATGAACTCGACCTTGCCTCAGATGTGCTTGAGGGCAAGCATCCTTGATCATCCTTGTACTCTATCTCAACCCCTTGCCCTCTAGCCTATACCTTTGGGTTAGGGTTTGTGCTAGTGCAGGGTGTTACGCTCCGCGTAACATCCAGTGGCACCAATCCTGAGTGGCACCCCAATGATCTTTTACATACAAATGATGGGAAACATATCTGTCACACCTCTTGTGACAATAGTGTCTCTATATTTCCCTGGTACTGATGACTAGTTTGACAGTATCCAGCATTGTTAGCTTTACATTGTCATCTATTTCCAATAATACAGGCTACAAGAGATAGGATATGCCTTTTCCAAATGTCCTGGGGAATTATTGAGAAGTAACCTCATACAGTATTGTATCTGCCTGATGAAGATTTCCTTCATTATAAGTTTCCTATACCTTGAGCATCAATTACAGGATCTCAGTTCAGTACAGCTTACAATTCTGTTTTCAATCATTTGGATCAAATTTAAACCAACAATATGAGATGTGTACAGATTCCAATATTTCCTTCAATATGTTCACCAGATTATGAGTGCAAATGATTGTAACTGCAGTCTCTGCAGTTTCCCAACAATGTTGAGCCCTATTATTGTCACAATATGATCTCTTCAGTATCTGATTCTGATCATTCAGCCTCAAAATATAGGAAACTCATATCCAATCATTATTCCAATCATTCAGGATGAATGACAGGGAACTTATGGTATAAAAATTCAGTTCCAATCTTTTTGGAATATATTTCCAACCATTTCACTTCATTTCTTTGAAGAAGTATATGCAATCTTTATTCCTATCATTTTGCAATCTATCTGCAATCATTTGAGCTAGAATATTTTGAAAAATGTGTGCAATCATTTCCTCTATCTTTCTGCAATCAATCTCCAATCATCTGAGCTGCATGATGGAGGAAAATGTTCAATGTCTTTTTTCCCAGTCATTCATACCAAATATGGAAAAACTATGTAATGTAAATTTGTGATCATTTGTCTTGAATGATTGGAATGCTCATCCGGTGACAGACCAGCACTTCCGTTTTCACTTTCGTTTTGAATTTCGTTTTCGCTACTCCGAACTACTACCCTATTCTATTTGCAAATTCGTCAACTTTACGGATGTAGTGGCCACATACAGCGCCAACAAACAGAACACGAGCTCGTACGACTCTTGTCCGACTGAAACAGAGCAATCAAACGAGTCTCCCATTGGGAGGCTGCAGAGCGGCAGAACGGGCATTCTAGCCAATGGGAGCTCACAACGGTCGTGGCGAGATGAGGCGTGCGAAATTGGGGGAGAGGGCGATTTCCCCATTTTCGAATATCGTCCAGTGCAAAGTGAGGCGACCATCCGAGTGATAAATAGGCCGCCTCCTTCGCCGCGTTGTTTACGCCCTTCCTCTGCTCTTTCCTTCTGCTCACGACCTTTCAATCCGCCGCTATGTCCTCAAAAGGTACGTGTATGATCTCACTTGAGACGTTGTGCCTGTGCTAACGGGCCTGTACCTTCAGCCATCCGTGAATACGACGCGAAGCTCCTCCTCGCCTACTGGCTGGAGCGCGCACCCTCTGTTCATCCGTCCTGGGAGCTGGGCACGAGGTTCGTGTTCCCTGCACCTAAGGTTGCGCAAGTCGCTTGGGACTCCGAGACGAATGCCATCACGCCCGACACGCAGCTTCCGAGCTGGGTGTTCACTACAAAACTCGTCGCAAAACCTGACCAACTCATCAAGCGGCGAGGCAAGGCTGGGCTCCTTGCGCTCAACAAGACTTGGGACGAGGCCAAGCTGTGGATTCAGGCCCGTGCCGGAAGGTCGCAGAAGGTACGGGTTTCCGTTTCCACTATGCCTCTCCGTTTTAGGATAAAGTATCTCCACTTTCATCGCGTCACGAACGCTCCCCCGCTGAAATCCTCCCAATCCCGTACCCATACCCGCGTCTACTGCAATGCGGTCGGCTAGCACTGCGTTTGGGGGATACAGCGCCTCGCGTTCTGAGCGAGGCGCGTACCCATATGTTGACATGCGACCCTGCACGTACCTTCTTCCGTGCTTCCGAGCAATTGACTCTTGAGCGTGCCCCTTCTTATTGCCGAGCGTGCAAGCGAGACGAGTAATTGTTAACTGCCGGTATCGCCAGGTCGAGTCCATCACGGGCACGTTAAACAACTTCATCGTCGAGCCCTTCCTCCCTCACCCCTCTAACACCGAGTACTACGTCTGCATCAACTCCGATCGCGACGGCGATAACATCCTATTTACACACGAAGGTGGTGTCGATATCGGTGACGTCGACGCGAAGGCCTTGAGCCTCCAGATCCGCGTGAACGTCCCTGTGCCCTCGCGCAAGGTCATCGCCGACACGCTCCTTCAACACGTCCCTGAGGCAAAGAAGGAGACCCTCGTTGACTTCCTCGTCCGCCTCTACTCGGTCTACGTTGACCTCCACTTCGCCTACCTTGAGATCAACCCCCTCATCTGTCTCGATGGCGTCGATGGCAGTGCACCAACCATCCATTACCTCGACATGGCGGCGAAGCTCGACCAAACCGCGGAGTCGATTTGCGGACCCAAGTGGGCTATTGCACGCGATTTGTCGGTGTACGAGTCTGGCTCGCAGGCGACTACTTCGAAGGGCAAGACCGTCTCTGCCGACCGTGGTCCGCCGATGGTCCGATAGTCTCTTTTCAGGAATCATCATACTGTTAACTGCTTGTGTTGTAGGTTTGGCCAGCTCCTTTCGGTCGTGATTTGACCAGGGAGGAGGCGTACATCCAGAAGCTCGACGCGTCCACGGGTGCTTCCCTCAAGCTTACTGTTCTCAACGCCGAGGGCCGCATCTGGACGATGGTTGCCGGTGGTGGTGCATCCGTCGTTTACTCTGATGCTATAGCCGCACACGGCTTCGCGCACGAGCTCGCCAACTACGGTGAGTATTCCGGCGCACCCTCCGAGGGCCAGACGTATGAGTACGCGAAGACTATCATCGACCTCATGACCCGTGGCACGCCCCGCCCGGACGGCAAGATCCTCATCATTGGTGGCGGTATCGCCAACTTCACGAACGTTGCCGCGACCTTCAAGGGCATCATCCGTGCTCTCAAGGAATACAAGACACCCCTCATCAATCACAACGTGAAGATCTATGTCCGCCGCGGTGGTCCGAACTACCAAGAAGGCCTCAAGGCCATGCGCCTTCTCGGCGAGTCGCTCGGCGTTCCCATCAAGGTGTACGGCCCCGACACCCACATCACCGAGATCGTTCCCCTTGCGCTCGGCGTCACTGCCAAGCCGAAAAACCCTGTCCACTCGATCGCCGCCACGCCGGTCAGCCCGCCCTCCCCGTCCATCAAGGCGAGTGCCGACCCTGTTGCAGCCATTGGCTCGATCGGTCCCGACGGCGAGCGCTCCCAGCCTAACGACCAGATCGTGCGCTTCGACAACGTCGAGGCGAGGGGTGTGCGCCCCGCCTTCCGCCCCTTCGATGACCGCACGCGCGCGTTCGTGTACGGTCTCCAGCCCCGCGCAATCCAGGGCATGCTCGACTTTGACTATTCATGCGGGCGCGAGACGCCAAGTGTTGCAGCGATGATCTACCCATTCGGCGGGCACCACATCCAGAAATTCTACTGGGGCACAAGGGAGACGCTCCTACCCGTGTACACCAGCGTTGAGGAGGCGGTGCACAAGCACCCTGACGCGGACGTCGTCGTCAACTTTGCGAGCTCGCGTAGTGTGTATTCGAGCACGCTCGAGATCTTCCAGTTCCCCCAGATCAAGTGCATTGCGCTTATTGCGGAAGGTGTCCCCGAGCGCCACGCGCGCGAGATCCTGCACACTGCGAAGTCGAAGGGTGTATTGATCATCGGGCCCGCTACTGTCGGCGGTATCAAGCCTGGTTGCTTCCGTATCGGTAACTCCGGGGGGTGAGTGCGTCTCATCTATTATCATACACTCGAGCTGACGACTTGTTCAGTATGATGGACAACATCATTGCCTCGAAGCTCTACCGCGCAGGTTCCGTCGGCTACGTCTCCAAGTCTGGCGGTATGTCAAACGAACTCAATAACATCCTCTCCCTCGTCACCAACGGCACCTACGAGGGTATCGCTATTGGTGGTGACCGCTACCCCGGCTCTACATTCATTGACCACCTGCTCCGCTATGAGCAAGACCCCGATTGCAAGATGCTCGTCCTCCTCGGTGAGGTCGGCGGTGTGGAGGAATACCGCGTCATCGAGGCAGTCAAGAAGGGCATTATCCGTAAGCCGATCGTCGCCTGGGCGATCGGTACTTGCGCGAAGATGTTCACGACCGAGGTGCAGTTCGGGCACGCGGGCTCGATGGCGAACTCGGATATGGAGACGGCGGACGCGAAGAACCGCGCGATGCGCGCCGCGGGCTTCATCGTGCCCGAGACGTTCGAGGACCTGCCTGCCGTGCTTAAGGAGACGTACGAGCGCCTCGTCTCGACCGGCGCGATCGTGCCCAAGCCGGAGCGTGAGCCACCCGTCATCCCGATGGACTACAAGTGGGCGCAAGAGCTCGGGCTCATCCGGAAGCCGGCTGCATTCATTTCGACGATCTCAGACGAGCGCGGGCAGGAGCTGCTCTACGCGGGCATGCGCATCTCTGATGTGTTCAAGGAGGACATCGGTCTTGGCGGTGTCGTCTCGCTGCTCTGGTTCAAGCGTCGCCTCCCACCATGGGCTACTAAGTTCATCGAGATGGTGCTCATGCTTACTGCTGACCACGGGCCGGCTGTGTCTGGGTAAATTGGTGTTCTCTCTCGTGATCCGTGCGTAAGTGCTCACGACATTCCTAGTGCGATGAACACCATCGTCGCGACGCGTGCTGGCAAGGACCTCATCTCGTCGCTCGCATCTGGTCTGCTCACCATCGGTAGTCGCTTCGGTGGTGCTCTTGACGAGGCTGCGTCGATGTTCTCAGGCGCCCGTGACACCGGCCTCACGCCGCGCGAGTTCGTCGACCAGTGCCGCAAGCAGAACAAGCTCAGTGGGTGCCTGCTTACCTGCCAGTAAAGGGATGGCGCTGACTATGGATGCAGTCAGCGGTATTGGCCACAAGATCAAGAGCGTGAACAACCCTGATCTTCGCGTTGAGCTCGTGAAGGAGTACGTGAACAAGAACTTCCCGAGCCACAGTCTGCTCGACTATGCGCTCGCGGTTGAGAAGGTCACGACGTCAAAGAAGGACACGGTACGTGCACTCACCCGTCCTTCACCCGCCCCACCTGACGGATTCCCTGTTGCAGCTGATTTTGAATGTTGACGGTTGTATCGCTGTTTGCTTCGTCGACCTACTTCGGGACAGCGGTGCGTTCACGCCCGAGGAGGCGGACGAGTACATCAAGATCGGCACGCTAAACGGGCTGTTCGTGCTCGGGCGCAGCATCGGATTCATCGGGCACCACCTCGACCAGAAGCGGCTGCGTGCGCCGCTGTACCGCCACCCCGCGGACGACATCTTCATCAACATGGCGGACCTGTCGCAGCCGCGTGTGCTCGGCAAGATGGCCTGAGCTATCACGGCGAGTATAGGGTGTTCTTGGTTTGGGCGGATTGGCTGTACTACCATCTATCGCGCTTTCGTAGTTACAGCTGCTTGTGTAAGAAATAATACAGCATAGACTTCCACGATCTCGTTCCTTTATCCTCTCTGACACCGAGTTGCGGTCAGAGTGACCTCTTGCAGTGAGGCTTTCTGAGTGCCGCCCTAGAATGCGATCTGAAGTGTACCTCGTCGACCTGTGACTCTTACTGTAAGCCCATGGAAGGAATAGAAGGCCTCTTAAGTGATTAAGTTGAGCCAAGAGACGTCTATTGACATCATTCGTTGAATCTTCGATTTCTTGTGATACAGTACTTACGGCGCACCAGAAGTAGTTCTGCTGTGAGCTTGGCTTGCCCTCGAGGCGCGTTACGCAGACTTGGCTGCTGTGTCACCTGCTTTGTCGGTAATCCATCTCGAGGAAGAGTGCCACGGAGCCATGGTCGTGCGTAGTCAGCTGACGGCTGGATCTCTGCGGCCGAGACGGCGATACGCTCTGATACGCTGTATATCCCGCGAGAGTGCCGTATGTCCGCGGGGTGCGCCTGTGTATTGGCACCACTCGACGGGAGGTGTCCACTGGCATGTTCAAGTGTCTGCAAGGGTGATGGTTATTTGCATGACGCGACCGAGAAACGGAAGCCGGCGGAAGATGTAGCGCTGTCGTGCCACCTGCGACTCAGGCGTTCGATATATCATGCCGAGAGACTCTTGCTTCGCTGGGCTGTTGACGCTGTTAACGTTAATTGTCTCGGAACCGCGCATTATTACAATTTGCCGAGAGAACTTGGTGCGACTCCGGTGGATCGAAGCTGCAAGGCGATGCAGAAGAATCACTCTTGACGACCTTGGCAGATGGATTTACGAACGTTCGGGACTACTTCAAACAGCAGCAGCACCCGTGTAGCTCGAGGGGAGTATGGACTACATGGAAGAGAAAGCCTCCGCGCCACATCCACCCGACGCCAACGTTCGGGAAGGTATACGGAGGAAAGTTTGGCGATGTCGAGGACGGATTCGACGGGATGATTGCGGTGTTGCTCGGGCCAAGGATGGATGGGATGTCTGTCGGGGAGAGGATGGTGGCGGGGATTGCGCGGGGGTAAGATCGCCAGCCAATGGGAGGGCGCGGTCGGGCGGCTCGCCGCATTGCGCGATGGGGAGGAGACGAGGATACAAGAATAACGTCCGCGCCACCGTCATGCTCCCCGCGCTCTCCGCCCGTCCCGCTCGTTTTTCTTACCGTATCCCTCACCCGTCCCCTCGCCCCCCTGCCTCTCCAGAACGCCTACCACCTCCATGTCCACCAACTCCCACAGCACGGCTGACAAGCGCGACCACGTCCCGCCCGGCCCGCACTACGCTGAGGCTGAGAACAAGGTCGAGGAGCAGGGCCTCCCCCGCCCCGCCTCCGACATGACGATGCGCCCGACCACTCAGTTCTGGATCTCGCCGTCCGACATCTTCACCAGAGAGCACTTCTTCAGCGATGTGAACCCGAGCAAGTCCACCATCCCGCTCGCTGCATTCTGTTTCATGACCGGCTACATGTGCGTCTTCTTTTGCCTTCTGTCCTTCTCACACACTCAGACCTTCTGCCGTGCCATTACAGTGATGCGGTCGTCTTTACCGCGATCTTCGTATGGGCCGGCTTCCAGACGGGCAACACCGTCCAGGTGCGTCCCCTCAGCCTACTGACTCTCGTGCCCTCGCCCCACTCACCCCGCATCGGCGCACGCCCAGCTCTCGCTCGCGATCGCGCGGCTCTTCTCCAAGCCGACAGACCACACGTTCCACATCTCCGACCAGCAGGCGCTCTGCTCGCTGCTCACCTTCAACGGGGGCGCGTTCATCGGGCGCATCGGGGACCGCATGGGGCCCCAGACGCGCGCGTGGCTCATGCTCGGGACCTTCATCCAGGCACTCTTCACCATGGCCGCCGCGCTCGCCGCGTGGAAGAGCGGCCAGATCTCCGTCGCGACGGACCGCTTCAACCCCGCGTGGACGAACGCGCTCACGTTCGTCGCCGTCGGCTTCATGAGTGCCAGCGTCGGCCTCCAGGGCATCATGGGCAAGCGCGTCAACACGCAGTTCGCCACGACCGGTGCGTAACCCCCCCCACCCCCACCCCCCGTCCTTTACCCTCACCGCACCCGCGCGCGCGAACGCTGACGCATCCCTCCCCTCCACACAGTGGTGCTGACGACGGTGTGGTGCGAGCTGATGGCGGACCCGAAGCTGTTCAAGTGGAACCACTGGATCATCTCACGCGACCACAAGGTGATCGCGATCTTCGCGCTCTTCCTCGGCGGCTTCGTCGGGCGCGCGCTCGTCGACCAGATCGGCGCGGCGGGCACGCTCGGCGTCGGCTGTGGCATCCGCACAATCGTCGCCGTCTGGTGGCTCTTCGTCCCCAGCAAAGAGGGGGCGAAGGGCAGCGCGAAGGCCCGCGCCGCGTGAGCGACGTCACAGGCTGCCGCCTTGCGACGTCGGGGGAGAACGGAGCATCCGAGGTATATTTGGGCCATTTGGAAAGGGGGAGGAGGTATAATTGGCACAGTCGGCACGGGCGGCGCAGCGACGTGCGGTAACATCAGGTAGCGTCGGATAATCGCGTTGACGGTGGTGGCGGGCGACGTGGTTGCTGTCCGGGTTCAGAGCATGGCGGTCGGTAAGACCGTCCCCTAATGTCCCTTTTGACTCGCCATACTGCTACCCGGGCACCCTGGCCGCTACTCGTCGCCACCGATTTTGCATTTTGTATATCATCACCCGGGCCCGGGACGCAAGTTAGGAAGGAGCACGCGCATTCGCATTCGCATTGATCATAGTTCGGTAGATACAAGTACGTACAATATAGAGATTCCATCTTCTGCTTTCGCCGTACATACGCACCATAGAGAAGCATCCAATACAGTCCACCTTGGTAAATTACACGACGACGTGACGCGTCAGGTCATGCAAGAGGTCGTGCAACGTCCACAGCACGAGTATATAGCAAGGAAGGCACCCTCGGATCGGGGTCGACCTGTAGTGGATGTACCGCCTCTGGTAAGGAAAAGCATGCCACCGCCGACGTCGGCGATCCCTGCGAGGGAATGGCATGCGCTCCAGCTGAGGCGGCGATCGCTCTTGGACCAGCGGTAGACTCCTGCGAGAAGAGGGTGTGTTCGGTCGCAGGGGGACAATAGTGCCAGTCCGTGAAATGAGTTGGAGAAAGCCCAACCAGCGCGCGGAGAGTATTTTATAGATGACTTCGCACGTGACTTGATGCTTAGCGCCTTCCGGGAAAACGTCTATGTATATTCTGCGGACTACCTGCCAGGAGCTCGTTCAATCGAATTCAAAAATGCGTTTGGATTGTCCCGAAAATTAGGACGAAATGGCTAGACCACATTTGCCGCACATGGGGTACATGGGAAGGATAAGACTAAGTTATCATACGACTCGGTGGCCTAGCGCCTCGAGCGTTACGGATTGCACTGCAATCGTAAATGATAGTGCGCAGCGGAGAGTGTCAAAAGGCCAGTGTCCACGTCTCATAGCAACAGCCACCTACGAGGACTGCACTATGTACAAGCGGAGGAGTTGATTCTGCGCTACGACGAGGAGCGACGCTCAGCTGCCACCCCCAAACCCCGCCATGGTCCGGCACTGTCGGAAAATGTGCGCAGTAAGGACTAAACTGACTATACTCGGGCATCCACAGCCTCAGCACTACCCACACGCAGGATGCTGGGCAGGCTCCGACAAACCTACTCTGGCGGGGGTCGTTGGCGATGACCGCCACACGGCATGACGCGGGGAGGTCAGACGGAACTGGAACGTCGGACTGGGCCGCTGCGAAGGACTGTGTTCGTGACGCTCGCGGAGGGAGCAAGCGACGCCGTCCTGCTGGTGTCGCGATGTGCAGTGGCTGAGTCAAGGGGAATGAGAACGAAGTGGGTGTGAGGGACGGCACGGACGGTCGCCGGGCTCCTCAAGAGAGCAATCGGGCGGCATCACGGCACTGGGGATGTCATGGAGGTGGCCATGGAGGCCTGTGGGAGTCGAGAGGAGGGGCACTGGCTCAGCTCGGGCGGGTCGCGCCTCGGCTTCTGGCGGGAGGAACGACAGCACATCCAGATCGAGCGGGGGCCGCCCAGATCCGACACGTCGGCAATGCCCGGGCGGCCTCTCATTGGCTGGCGCGTACAATGCGGGGGACACTTCAAATTCAGCTGCTCGCCAGCAGCCTCGCCCCTCCTCCTCCTCCTCCTCCTCCTCCTCCTTCTCCTCGTCCTCTCCTCATCGTCATCGCCCTCGCCGCACCCCACCGCGCCTGTGAGGCCGAGCTCGCCGCCTGCACTGCCCGGCTGTCTGCTGCCCCGTCTCCGCCGCTGCGCCAGGTGCCCGGAGCTACACGCTCCAATTGAGTACCAGTGGCTTCTCTCACACGCCCCGTGACGGACCTACTTCCAAAACGCCTCCCTCGTTCCCAGCGCACGCGCCCAAGAGCCGACGCGCATTAAATATCTGTCTTCTCAACGCTCGCTCCCGCCGCCGCCCTCCTCTCCGCCCGCCATGTCCTCCCTAGGCCTCTCCCCTACCCCGCCTCCCGACCCTTTACCGCCACCACCACCCGAGGACGAGGCCCCGCGCTCACCCCGTCGCTCCTTCTCTCAGCCCCAGTTTCCCTACTACTTCAGCCCACGCCCCCCAACCTCCGCTGCGCCTTCCATTCGCGAGGCCGCCATCGTTCGCCTCGCCGGCCGGTCCTCCACCGACCACGCCCAGGGCACGCCCCAGTTCGGCCCAGGCACCTTCGCCCCCATGTGCGCCTCCGCCCGCACCTCCTACACCCGCGTCGACCAGACCGCCCCCGGCACCCCCCAGCCCGAGCACGCCGAGCTCAACCCCTCCCGCTACGTCCTCGACGTCGAGCCGGACAACGACGACAGCGACGGCGACAACCCCCACGGAGAGGAGCTCGAGGACCCGGAGAAGGCGGACCCAGACCACGCGCACCAGGAGCAGGCCTTCCCCCGGATGCCTCAGGTCGCGCTCACCTTCCTCCTCATCACGGGCAAGCGCCGCACCATGTCATTCGACCCCGAGACGTCCATCGGCCGCGTAAAGGAGCTCGTGTGGAATGCCTGGCCAAATGGTGAGTGCAGCCTCTTCAGTTTCCCCGCGCGTCTGCAGCGGGTCGTGTGCGTCTGAGATTCCTGGGAGCCCCGACGTCCCTCGGCGGATGCCTGCGTCTATCTCACACGCCGCCCAATCCGTGCGATCCTCGCCGCCTTCGTGCCCGCCCTACAGGATAGTCTGCCCCGGCCGCCTGCGAGATGAGAATCTCCGTGCGTCACGCGCGCACAAACCCATGCCTGCATCATCTGAGAAGAGAGAAGCCCCATCTCCCGCGAAGACGCAGACGCAGCCGGGGTAGTTCTCAACGAGAACAGCACGTGCGCTCCGCCTCTCCCTCTGCCCCGCTCTTCCCTTCCCTTCCGTTATTCGCTGCGGCGGGTTTCCTTCGTTTCCGCGTCTTCCGCGCCTGCGTGTGCTCACGATCGTTCCTGCAGAGTGGCAGGACGAACGGCCGCCTGCGCCGTCGTATCTCCGGATCCTGTACCTCGGAAAAATCCTCCAGGACGAGGACACGCTGTCGAGTACGTCCCACACCCATCAACCCGAGCCCAGTACCTGACGTCCTTTCTTTCCCTCTGCCATCCAATTTAATTCCATCCGATTGCCCTTACTCGCTCCACGTTTCGCCGGATTCTCCTCACGCCGCCAGAGTGGTCGCTCCCGATCACCCAGCCCGACTCGACAACGCCGCCGCCGCCCCAGGCGACAGTCGTCCACCTCTCCGTCCGCGCGGCGCCCTCGCCCGCGGAGGACATGCCGAAGAAGCGCCGCGGCATGGGCGCGGACAGTGACGGCGAGGGCGGTATGTGCGGGTGCTGCGGGTGCATCATCTGCTGAGCGCACCTGCGCCCCTCCTGAGGCCCGCACTTGGCGAGGATGACGATCATTCGCGCGTCGCCGCCGCCATCGCATTTGGGAGGTGCACTACCGCCATGCCCGCGTTGGCCCGTACGGGCTGATGTGGCTGGCGTTTCGCTCGCCCGCCGCCGGGACCTGCGCTATCCCCGTGTTCTGTACATACGCACGTTCCCTGTCTATCCGGTCTCTTCTGCAGATGTTTGTTCTGTCTAGGGAGTCGACCTGCAAACCCGACCCTTCTACCTCGCCCTCGCCCTTACCCTCACCCACCTATGCCCGAAGCCCCTCGGCCTCAACCGCCACCTCGACCCTGCTCTCGCCCCGCCTTCATGCCCGCATCTCCAGTCCAGCATCCTACCGCGCACCCCCGACTATTGATACCGCATCTCCGCCGCATTTACACGCATATATATACCGCCCTGCATACATACGTATATACACGCATCCCATGCACTCGCGCACCGACCGCGTCTCTCTCCCATCCCCGCCCCCCTCCTCTCGCCTTGCTGTGACCGGCCCGCCGCGCGTACATTCGCGATGCCACGAGTGTATGAGAAGTACTACCCCCCACCGCATACCTTAGAGTGTACTTTTGTAATACTTGGATCATCTGCTTTGTTGCTGTGCTCAGGACCTCAGGTGGGGCGTGTGCGTGCGATCGAACGCGAATGCGCGGTGTGGGCGTTTGGGAAGTCAAAGTCGGTCCGCGATGGCATGACGGCATTCGGGAACACCAGCGACCGCCGCCGGGGTACGTGCATCGGACTCAGCGACGGTACGTCTTGCTGCTGCGCTGAGCAGTCGCGAACTGATGCGGTGATATGCCTGCCTACCTCATGTGATGCGATATGGCGGATCCATGTGCAATGTGCATGCGATGGAGAAGCATCAGAGTGCCTACAACATACTACGCGGACATTTCGTTCGTGAGCAATGTATCAGCATAGTCGGACACGTCTTATGCTGCTCGACTCTCATGAAGGACACTGCTGTCTTCTTGCGTCGAATCAATGGAGTATGGGGCGAACAGCGCGGATGAGGCATTAATCCTTTCAAGCTGCGCAGACGTTAATGTCCATTTCTACGCCCTTCCGGAGACATTATGTGCTATCCTCCGACCCGCTTCTCAAACCACGACAACCCCCTCAATCTCCTCGCGCTTGCGATACCGGCCATCCGTCGAGACAAGGGTGCTATTCGCAGCCTGGACGTGACTCTCGCCCAGGACGACGCCCCTCGCTGCAACGCGCAAAACAACGACATCAGTCCGCTGTGGACACGGCCCTCCCACACAGCTGGCAGACCCACTGCAACGCACCGTTGTAGGCCCTCGCGCGGGCGTACTCCGCCGGCAGGACCGCGACCTCGGTCTCGAAGCCGTCCCTGGGCACAATGGCTGAGGAAAGGAGTGCGTTGGGCTGCGACCCGGCGAGGATCTCCCATGCGGCGACCTCCGTCGCGCCATTCCTATGCTCGCATCAGCACTGTTTCTGGTTCGAAACAAGGCGGTGCGGATGCGTACCAGCTCACCCAGACGGCCCTGCACGCCGCGGTTCAACTGCGTCAATGGGTGCGGGGTGCCGAGGTAGAGTAAGACTTACGATCCGTTGAATGCGACGTCCGGAACGGTCTGCGGGTAGCCGACCCATGTCGTCGTCTTCAATGCGCGATAGTTCTGTAGGCCGAGTCCAGCGTCAGCGCGCGATCTGGGATCAATGGTGGATTCTGAGTTGTACCTCGATTAGCGAATCAACCAAGTCCTCGCCGCCTATTGCGGCAGAGTATATCATCGTTCCGTCGAGCCTATATCCAGATATGAGTTCCCCGAAAAGCGACTGGCACGGGTTGTCTCGATACGAACAGGTACTCGGAGATCCTGTATTCAATTATCGGTGAATACCGCGGCTCGAAGCACCAGAGGGGTGATAGGAGACGTACCATGGGTTGGTGCCTCCCCCGAAGACGACGTTGCCGTCAGGGTCGTACTGGACACGTAGACGTGAATTTCCATTAGCAGACACAACGGAGCGTTGGCGTACCCTAAGGGAACCCTGCGATGTGCTGACGTACGGCATCAACGGAAGGAATTCAGCGAGCACCGTGGCCTCCATCGTTGTCATGTTGAGACTAAGCGTCAAGCCACGCTCCGCTATGTGAATACAGTAAGCATCCGGTGACGCCGATCACGGCCAACGGACAAACGTACTTGTCTGACCGGTAGTCGCTATGGACAATGAACAATGAGCCTACATGTTCCGCCGATTGATCGCACTGCACGCCTCACCTTCGCCAACATGCATGCTGATCACGGTGGGACCGTCGACGAAACGCGCATCTTGCTGCCCGTAGAACGTCGCGTTGGGCCCGAAGGTGAAGCTGCTGTTCTTCCCGCCCAGCTTCCAGATGGTGTCGCCGTTCGTGCCGTTGATATAGTAGAGTGCTTGGGTGTGGCTGGATGGGGCGCGTCAGCGGGACTTGAAGGAGGGTAGGGGACAGAAGTTATATAGTAAGAATGCGCGGTTTACCTGGAGGATGCGAGGTAATTCCCGAATGTGTCCTTGTCGATCGAGTTGATGCGGAAGCTAGGGCAAGCGTCAGAGGGTGCACTGCGTAGTAGTAATGGTGACGCACTAGTCCCAGGCGTAGTAAGCCGTTGTACTGTTCGCCGCCGTGGTGTACGACTCGGAGAATGGTACATGCTCACTAGAGCTGCACGAAGATTAAGCGTTGATCAACCTTGGCTCTCTGCTTGGCAGTGTCAAGGCTCACTTCCACTGGAAGACAACTTCACCTGTAGCGATGTCAATCCTACAGTCGCGCAAGGTGTCAAACAGAACGGGCCACGAGGTCATCCACAAACTCACTCTTGGAAAAAGTTGTAGAGCACCCATGCATCTTCGGTGCCGCCATAATCTGAGAGATCAGCCTGCACCGGTAGATAGACAGGGAGGAGCGCAGTTGAGTTCGTCGTCTTCGGAATCGTGAATTCGTGAAGGTCACACGTATCATTGATGGTGGTTGTGAGTACGTGCGTGACCTCATAGGTAGAGTCCATGATGTACGCCTGCGGAAGTACTGGATGTAAGCGACGTGCTTAGTCTAAGCTAAAGGATGCTAAGACATTGCTTACTTGACCGATACCATAGCGCGCGAAAGTATTCAGCGTGCCGCTCCAGAATGTGAGTACATCCACACCATTGAGCTGTACAAGGTAAGGCCTGCGTTCTGTAGGTTGCTGAACTCGGTATTGCATACCGTTTGCACATCCAAGTCAAAGCACATGCCGACTTCGGGGCTAGTCCACACCAGATCACCCTTGGAGGTGTAAATCGCTGGGGCCGGTTGCGGAACGTCTGTGCTCCATGGGCATCTAAGAAGTGTATGAGCAAGTGTCATCAATACGCATCACATCTCCTGGCGTACACCATGTAGTATCCGTCATGATACTCCTCCGTAGGATCTTTTGTGATAATCCATTTCAGCGGCTGGAGGTCGGGGCGTGAATGGAACTACCCGCGGCGTTGATATACTTTAAGTGTCTCTCGAAAACGAAGAATCATGAATGTATACACGCACACTGAGGAGCTCCTGTGCATGGGCAACAATGACACCCGCGGAAAGAAGAGCGAGGTAAGGCGATCGTAGTGGCTGCATACTGCAGTGCTGTTGAAGACCGGGGTCGCAGAATGGAAGTCATCGCAATAAATACCACCCAGCCAAGGCTGCCATTTTCCGACGCATCCCGGCGTAACGAGAAATCCCATCAACGTCTACCTCGTCTTCCTCGCTGGAGGTCTGCTCGTCGCTGCTGTTCCCGCTCTAAAGCCGCGGGCGCGAGGAAACGACCGAGATTCCCATTCAGTTTGCCATCAACTGGTACAACGTGCCTGCGCGGCGCCTCGGTCATGACACCTACAATTCCGAATCAGCGGAAACTAGGCTCGGCTGCTGGACCCACAATTCGGAATTCAGGAAGATATCGGGACACACGATGAGTATGTTGTCCTAAAAGGGGATGCAAAGTGTACGAGAAGAGGCATGATCAGAAGAGACTCACTATGCATGTCAAAGACGAAAACTATGGATCATGATCTTAAGGATCAAGATTACCTGAGTCAGTAGACGAACAGCTGCACTTTCAAGACTTGAGTTTCAGGAAGGCGAAGCAGCTCGACGTTGGTGCCCGTGCGAAGCATAGTGGCCCGAGTTCGGAATCATGAACTAATGAATCAGTCATGATAGTGCTCCGGTCGATACCGTGTTGTCAGGCGTACGTCATGTTGCATCTCGGAGCGAGAAGCAGGAGCATCTGACCATCCGAAGACACGGTCAATTACCCACCGAGTCACTGGCACCGAAGACTTGCAAGTGTTCATTGACTACGTGTGGGGCTGACCGAGGGAAACAGGGAGCAGCGTACATCTCAGGCCGCAGGAACTCACCGAACTTATGTGCTCACCCTCCTCGCTCTCGCGTTTGCTGCTGCACATGCGGGAGGCCCACTGTATTGAAGTGTCCTGGGTAGCGCGTAAGGCGCCGGAATACATTGCTTGTTTTAGTTCTAGTACAATTCTACATGTGGTGAGACTTCCTTCTGCTCATCCTTCGTACATCTGTGTTTCATAGTATCACGCAGGCTCAAGTCACTCCTGCCTGTGCTTCTGGTAGTAGTGGATGAGGCCCGTTGTCTGCAAAGCACACATCAATGAGTAACAGTTGCCAACAGACGGAGCAATACACATACCGAACTATCATGACCTGTAACGTCCTGTGGCTTCCCTAGCTGCGCAAGGATGTTCTTCGCAAGGACCTTGCCGAGTTCGACACCCATTTGATCTGCGTCACCGATACAATGAGCTCGTCCTCAGCGCAGAGATAATAACAGCAGTCTCACCGAAAGAGTTGATACCCCAGATGACACCCTGCGTGAAGATCTTGTGCTCGTAGAGTGCAATGAGCGCGCCGAGCGTCGCGGGCGTGAGCTTGGGGAAGATAATGCTGTTGCTCGGGCGGTTGCCCTCGAACACCTTCGACTTGATCAGCGCCTCCGAGGCGTTCGGGCCGACCTCCTGCACGCGTGGTCAGCCACATCGCCAACCTCCGACCAACGATACACACGGGCGGAAGTGGAGACTTGCCTTGCGGACCTGCTCCTCCGTCTTGCCGAACGCGAGCGCCTCGGGCTGCGCGAAGAAGTTGCTGAGGAGGATACGGTGATGCAGTGAGTTGCGGATCGGGTTGTGCGTCGTCGCGGGCGCGATGAAGTCGGCAGGGATCAGCTTCGTGCCCTGGTGCACGAGCTGGTAGAACGAGTGCTGGCCGTTCGTGCCCGCCGCGCCCCAGAGGATCGGCTATATGCGCGTTGATCAGTCGAGCACGCCATCAGCGAGCGGACACGCGGAGACGTACACCAGTCTGGTAGGTAACGCGCTGGCCGCCCTTGGTGACGAACTTGCCGTTGGACTCCATGTCGCCCTGCTGGAAGTAGTCCGCGAACTTGTGCAGGTACTGGTCGTAGGGGAGGAGGAGCTGCGTCTGCGCGCCGTAAAAGTCGTTGTACCACAGCCCGACGAGGGCAAGGAGCACCGGCAAGTTCTGGTCGAGAGGCGCGGTCTTAAAATGCTTGTCCATGCCATGCGCGCCCTTGAGGAGCTCCTCGAAGTTGTCGTACCCGATGACGAGCGCGATCGAGAGTCCAATCGCGCTCCAGAGCGAGTAGCGCCCGCCGACCCAATCCCAGAACTGGAACATGTTGGCCGACGAGATGCCGAACTCGGTGACCGCCTTCGTATTCGTGCTGAGCGCGACGAAGTGCTTCGCGACGTGCGTCTTGTCCTTCGCTGAGGTGAGGAACCACTCGCGCGCGGTGGTCGCATTCGTGATTGTCTCCTGCGTCGTGAACGTCTTACTCGCGATGATGAACAGCGTCGTCTCGGGGTCGCACGCGCGGAGCGTCTCTGCGATGTGCGTGCCGTCGATGTTGGACACGAAGTACGCGTTCAGATCACGCTTCGAGTACGTCTTGAGAGCCTCCGTGACCATGACGGGACCGAGGTCGGAGCCACCGATACCAATGTTGACGATGGTGTTGATCGACTTGCCGGTGTAGCCCTTCCATGCGCCGCTCCGGACAGCCTCCGTGAACTCCTTGATGTGCGCAAGGACGCCCTGCACCTCATTCACGCCAGCCTCCTGGATCTGGAAGTCGTTGAAGTTGCGGAGCGCGACGTGGAGCACGGCACGGTCCTCGGAGGTGTTGATGTGCTCACCGGCGAACATCTTGTCGCGGTATGTCTCGACCTCTGCCTCGCGCGCGAGCGAGAGGAGCGTCTGGAGGATCGGCTCCGTGATCAGGTTCTTGGAATAGTCGAGCAGGAAGGTGACCGGAGGGCCGTCCTGCGAGACATACTCCTTGCTGAACTTGGCGAAGCGCTGCGGGTCCTGAGCGAAGAGATCCTTGAGGACGAGCTTCGACTTTTCTGAGTCGTAGATCTGTTGGAGCTTCTTCCATGAAGGGTACTCTGCGTCAGACTGCGTGAGTATCACCCTGAAGAGTGAGCGCGTAGAGTTGATAGATCGCCAAGGATCGCCAGCAAGAGGTCCATGGGTTGAGTGCTAGGTCGCAATGCAGCGACATGGACGTCATCACTCGATCCCGAGATGGCGGGTGATCCCAGGCGAGCTGGTGGGAACACGCCCCTCGGATTCATCCCACACTCACCTGAAGCCAGTCTGCCACTCATGATGGGACACGCGGGGTACGGACGACGATGGGGGAGGGAGGAAGACGTCGAGAGAAGGTTGAGGACGGACGGACCGGCGTACACCGGAGACATGGGCCAATATCAGGACATCCTATATCCCGCCCAAATCCGACCCTAAATTGTGCATATGGGACGTAATATAGGATCACCTCAAATTTGTCCGTAAGCTTACCATATAGGGAGGCCTATCAGTCTGCCGACTATTTCCGTCTTAGATGAAAAAGATCCGGCCGGCGTGTTTTTTAAATACAAGATGGTCGATTTGAGGCGACAGTATATGCCACCTGAAAGTTTACATTCAAGAATACTATATGCGACTGCCATATACTGGAGCGTAAATTAAAAACATAGGCACGGCGCATATGCCGCCCCAAATGCATATTATATGGCCACCGCAGGTTCGCCGTGTATGCGAGCATTAGGTTCGGAGCAAGCCCCGCCGAAGCTCCGGGCCGGGCGAGCCGGACACCTTCGGAGAAGGGGCTTGCTCAATAGTCGCTTGAACAAGGGGGCTCAATCCCACAAATGTATAGCACTCAGCTTTTGGCCTTTCCCCCGTATCAAAGTAATGAATGCATATGTATACATCTTGTGTGTTGAACAAGGAGTGGTGTGGCGCAGCTGAAGGCAAAGCTACAAAAGGAGCAAACAAATACTCCAATAGAATAGAGGACTTACAACTGATCTCTAAGGCTGCTGAGAGGGAAGACTCAGGAGGCGTAGAATGAGAGGAGAGATTGTTACATTACAGGGGCATCCAGCCCGGTATATATACACATGAGAGAGCCATCACATGATTGTACAGTAAGCGTAGCAGCATGACGTCGTAATGGTGCAATGAGCGATGATGCGATAATTGCACCATGGATGGAACGTACTGGAAAGGACTGGACAGGACCGGAAGGGAATCTGGACAGTCCTAGAACATGATGTCATAATGGTGTCATAGAAAGGAATATGCTGGAACATGATGGAAAGCGCTGGAAAGCGATGGAATGTTCCATAAAGATCTAGAACTAATCATGTGCTACAGGTCTGGATCAAGTCTGTAAAGAATGTATGTAATATGTAGCAACGTAGAGCACAAGTCCATAACAGGTAAGGATAAGTCCTATCCTGTCATGTAACACCCAAAATAGTCGAAGTTCAACATTGTGTACATACTGTGAATTTACAGGGTTTTTTACTGATGCTTCCGGCGACCTATAAACATCGCGCGGGTGTGATTGGGTACTTGACTGCCCACCCGGTATGCCGCAACATCGCAGAGCGGGAGCGTCCCGGAGCAGCCAAATGACGAATGTAGTAGCACATAATTGATTATTAAATTATTCTGAGCATTTATACGTATTTAATTGACGATGATTTCTTTCCTGAGGGAGAGTAAGTCGAAGGGATGAGTGATGTGACTGTTGGCTGCAGTGCGCCTCAGAGCAATTCCAAAGGCCTAAGTCGAGCTCTGTAAGTCTTTTCATTGAGAACAAAATATGCTACACACCTAAGTCGAGCTCTGTAAGTCTTAAGGACTCAG
>KV429062.1:157023-179523 GCA_001632345.1 Daedalea quercina L-15889 | reverse complement strand
TTCTACGCCTCTCTGAGTCTTCCCTCTCAGTAGTTGTGAGATCTGTTGTAAGTCCTCTATTCTATTGGAGTATTTGTTTGCTCCTTTTTGTAGCTTTGCCTTCAGCTGCGCCACACCACTCCTTGTTCAACAGTGTTGGGGAGTGAAGAAGCCACCCCGCCACCGCCGCAGCTTATCGCGCTTCTAGACCTGAACGTCGCTGACATCAGAGTCAGTTGCAAGACGCGGAACTCAAAGAGGCGCTATACAGGGATCGTGACCTGTATCTGCCGCCCGGAAACGCTCTGGCCCTGGGGGGTACACCCCCTCCAGGAGGATGAGCCCGTTCAATAATTGTATTAGCCCGCATTAGTTTAAGTAGCTAGGGCTCTAAACATGTAGAATTTATAAATAATAAAAAAAGAACCAGCGCGTACCTCGCGTACCGCGCAAAGTGGGTGGCGTCTCGATCGGGCGGGCTTGATGCGGATCTGAAACCACCTGCCATTTGGGGCAGGTGCCCGCGAGCGAACCGGACGGACGGCAAGAATTGAGCACCCCTATTGGCCCATGTCTCCGGTGGTAGGTCACGAATAAGCACCCCGCAATTTGTAAGCACGGCGGTAGTGACTATATGTATGTACTTATGTATCGCTCTTTGCCGCGCGCTTCAACTGACGTCTGTCGCTAAGCTTTCGCCAGACTCTCGTCAGCCCCGTCCCGGATCTCGTCATGTTGCCCGTATATAATCCTCGCTACGCTGTCCATTTTCTTTACTTGTTTCACTGTTCACGACCACCTCCGACTACGTAGCGCGCCCAGCCTTGTGACGCTAGCACATAAAGCTCAAGACCAAGTGAAACTTTTTTCGCCGCTGCCCGCCACTGCCTGGGATCCTTATCTACCATGTCTCCTGTCGCAGTGAACGGCAAGACCAACGGTCTGCACGCGAACTATGGTGCTCTCAAAGGGCACCACGATGGTTTCGGAACGCGAGCGATACATGTCGGGTCAGAGCCAAACCCCGAGACGGGCGCCGTCATCCCAGCCATCTCTCTCAGCACAACGTACAAGCAAGACGGCGTCGGAAACCACAAGGTGCGTCCCCATATTTGACTCTGTGATAGGCTCCTGACATTTCTTGAAGGGATTTGAGTACTCGCGATCTGGGAACCCAAATCGTAACGCGCTTGAGGCGACCCTGGCATCATTAGAATCAGGAGGATCTTACGCACTTGCATTCGCTTCGGGCTCTTCGACTACTGCGACAGTGCTGCAGTCTCTTGGGCCCGGTGCACACGTCGTCAGTGTGAACGATGTCTACGGTGGGACTTTCCGGTATATGTCGCGAGTTGCGAGCGAGAACCAAGGGCTGCAGACCACGTTCGTCGATCTGGAGAACGCAGATGATGAAACCATCCTTTCCACATTTCGTCCCAACACCAAGGTACACTCTTCCTGTGAATCTCGGGAGATTTGCTGACTTACCATCGCTTGCTCTAGTTGGTCTGGATAGAGTCGCCCACAAACCCGACGCTTCGACTCATCGATATCCCTCGCATTGTCTCACTCGCGCGTTCCACGCCCTCCTCTCCGCTCGTTCTCGTGGATAACACTTTCCTATCTCCTTTTTACTCTTCCCCGCTGCTGCTTGGCGCCGATATCGTCATGCATAGCCTGACGAAGTACGTCAACGGACACTCGGATGTGGTCATGGGCGCGCTTATCCTTCCTGCGCATCACGCCGCGTTCACGGAGAAGTTGCGTTTCCTGCAGAACGCCATCGGTGCTGTTCCCAGTGCATATGACTGCTGGCTGGCGCAGCGCGGTGCGAAGACGCTTCATCTTCGCATGAAAGCTCACGGCACGAACGCACTCACCGTCGCCCGCGTGCTGCAGCGCTCGCCGCACGTCGAGGAGGTCATCTACCCTGGGCTAGCGACGCACGCGCGGAACGACCTCGCGTACCGCTCGCTCTCGCCGCCCGCGCGCAAGTTCGTCGATCAGTATCTTTTGCAGGACAACGAAGGGGGCTTCCCATATGGCGGGATGATTTCCTTCAGGATCCGCGGCGGCGTGGAGGAGGCGAACCGGTTCCTTACCACAACGCGTTTGTTCACGCTTGCGGAGTCACTCGGCGGTGTGGAGAGTCTGGCAGAGTTGCCCGCACAAATGACGCACGGGAGCATCCCGCCGGCTGAGCGCGCCCAGCTCGGGATTGGTGATAACCTCATCCGGCTCTCTGTCGGCGTAGAGGAGGTGGAGGATCTCGTTGCTGACATTGAACAGGCCTTGGAAGCTGCAGTCGCATCTTCCGATTAGTTAGTTTCTCGAGTTCAGTCTGTGCCCTTGACTCCTGGATGTAGTGCGAATACTGTAGACTGTACGGGACGCGTAATATCATTGTAAACTTAGATCGCTACATTCAGTATATCCGCATTGTACAGTACGTATGTGAGGGGACATGTCGGTAGTCCTGCATCGAATTCGCTATATGATGTGTAAGGAGGTTGACGTCGAGGCGTCCAGCTGTGGCAATTGCACATGCCATGGATTCAATATTCATCAACACAAGGATTGAAATACAGTATTGACGCGTGAAGACGAGATCGGGCGCCCTGCGGCATATGTAGCGGGCGTCTGTGGACGCACTCCGCTTCCAAGTACACGACTCACTTTCTCTCGTGGTATTAGGTCTGCATCGCCTCGCATCCTCCTCGTTGCTGCATCCACTCTGCACTAATAACATCTCCTGGTCTTTGAGAGGACTCGGACGAGAGAACGAGAAGACGAAGGGTCCTCTTGCCACTGGCGGTGCCGCGATCTTGCCTGTACGCCACACACGCCCAGGTGAGCCTACTTCCAGCAGTCGATGGAGCCGGTTGAAAAGGCAGCGATGCACACCGGAAGAATGCGATGTTAGCTGTAGTTCGAAGATACCGATAGTGCCACCCTCGAGAGCACTTACGCAAGCGCATGTGGATGCTAACGCCCTCTCCTCAGTTCCTCCATCTGAACAATGAGTCAACCAGGATCCTCTGCGGCGGCTGCACAAGCCACTCATGCAGGGACTTCACAGTCTGTCGATGCACTCTCCGTAGATACGTTCGTCAGCCAAGTGATCACGACCGGCGCGGCCGTCCTCGCTGGAAAATCTGGTGGCCTCGCTCCGAAGGATACGCGCGACGCTGCGCTCGCACAGATGCTTAGCAGCGGAGACGACCCCTTGCTCGTTCTTGACCCTGAACAGTATACGTGGGGATATCTACACATACTGTGAGTGCTTCGAACTTCGTGCGGGGTCGGGTGGCGCCTGAGTTTAGTGGATGCGTGTAGATGTGCGCGATTGAGCAACACATCGCCGTCCAAGCCGAGCCCAGAGGTGATTGAGACATTCTGCAGGAGATTCAACCCTGAGCAGGCACGGCTTGCTCCGCAAAAAGGTACGCTACCTCGTTGTCGCGACGTGGGCTTTGGTTCAATGACGCGTCCCTTCCTCTACCAGTCACCGTACTTGCGAAAGGGATTGTACGCGTCGCAGCAGAACTAGGAAATGTCGGTGTACGTTCATTTATTCTATTGACCAGTCTTGATATATGTTCGTGCAGGACAAATTCGCTCTGGGTCCGCTTTACAATCTTGTCACGCGATACCCTTCATCATTGGCATGTCTTACAACCGTGCATCCCATATTCGTCACAGTGCGTCGCCGCCTCATCATTGATTAACTGGACAACTCAAGTACTCAACTACCTTCACTCAGCGATGTGTAGCCACGAAGCATTACACCCTGGCCCTCCCCGTTCTCGCCGTGCCGATCACGACTATTGACCTCAAGCTCTCCGACCTGACATACAGTGACAATTTGACATATCACTATGCCGGTGGAGTGGCCCTAGGGGCACTGAAGCGGTGGAAAGATGCTGAAGAATTCTTCGAGATCTGCGCGAGTTCACCCGCACAACTGCCCGCTGCGATACAGTTGGAGGCAAGCAAGAAGCTTGTTCTCACCCAGTTGATTATATACGGGAAGGTAAAGGCACTTTCTGCAGTGTCGCAGAATCAGATGTTGACACCTTCCTGCATTTCCAGACCGTTCCGCCGCCGAAATACACGAATTCAGCGCTTCAGCGCTTACTCAAGAGCTCACCGTACGGCGCATTCGCCAAATCGTATCCTCTGGGGAAAGCCCAGCTTCTGGCAAGCATACAGAAGGACCTCGATCTGTTCACGACCGTTCGCGCTCCCTCTTCTCATTAACACCTCCGCTCTTGACCCTCTGCGCGTACTACAGGAGAAACATCTGGGCCTGATCCATCAAGCGATTGACCGTGCGCCTCGCTGGCTGATTCAAAAGCTCACCTCGACGTACCTCACGCTCGGGCTCGGAGATATTGCGAAGGAGGTCGGCATTAATAGCGAGGAGGAAGTGCGGTCGATCATCGTCAACATGGTGCGTCCAGTCTGGCTCATTCGGTCGCCTTCTTCCCTTGACATAGCATATCATGGATACCTAGATCGAGACGGACGAGATCAGCGCGACGATCTCGGCGGACGGGACGGTGACATTTTCGGACCCCGTCCCTCAGATTTCGAAGATAGACGTAGAAAGGATACTGCGGCAGGCGCAGGAGCAGACGAGGCTGCTTTACGAGCTCGAGCGGACCATGAACGCGAATAAGGACTACCTGACAAAGGTGCGCAGCCTTTCGTTGCTGTTGATCTAGTGTGATCTGACTGTGCCCCATACTCTCTAGGCTGTGAAGCACAAAGACGAGGCAGGCTGGGGACCCGACGAAGAAGTGTACTCTACAGGCGGTGGAACTGGGTGGGTAGAAGACTCGGTAATGTAGTGGAATAATGTGTACATGTATCCATCTCGCACCGCTTTCGAACGATCTGGTCGTCGCATGCCATAACTTGCGCTTTGTCGGAAGAGGCTATCTTTTGACGGCTCAGCCCCCGGTTCAACCGTCGACGGTGTTGGGGGTGGAAAGCGACTGGCGGAGGCATTGGTACGTTGTTCGAGCGTTGAGATATCGACCGCCCTGCAAATCACCTCGGGGAAACGAAACTAACTCGTTTGTCAAAGCAGTGAAAGTGAGGATATCCATGATTACGGCTGTTACTGTCGCTAACTCAATGCATTTACAATGCCTCTCTCAGGCGTTCCGCGACGGGGATGCGGACAGTCTCATACTGCATTTAGTTGACAGCAGCTAACAAGGATAAGGTGCGCTGTGACTCGCTCACCTAGCGTCTACTTCCATAGGCGCGCAGTGACATCGATTCCAAATTCAATTAACCACTACTTACGCGAAGGTGCGCGATCGCGACGAACGAGTGCATGCGGCATGAGCTCTTCAGCCGTTTCCGGTTTGTAATGATTGCTCGTTTCACCGCTTGGGAGTCTCAATGCACCTGACCTTGAAGGACAACCTGCTCACCGAGGAGGCCATGCACAATTCCGAGATTGTGGCCACTTGAGGCCATCGTGTTTATTGTCGTCAACGCCAGAGAACTCGTGGTTTCCAATTGCCGTAAACCTGCTGTGGAGCGTCAACGTTCAACGTTCAACCCGGGTCCCGCATCAGTGCTCAGCGGCGAGCCAAATCTCGCAGATACCGAGACCAGGTGACTTTTCGCCGGCCTTTAAGGAGGAGTATGACGCGAAGATGCGACGGAGAATCCCGCTTGTTCTGCACTCGTCCTAGACATCCTTTATATCCTCATTCCTTCTTCAAATCCTCTCCTGCTCCGCTTCGCCGAAGATGTCCGGTACCATTATCGCCTTGCTATTGCTTACAACTGCTTGGATTATCTCGCATGCAACCCGCATCTATCTTGCAGCATTTTCATTGCCTAAGCTCCCTGGACCACCGCCGCAGTCGATTTGGACAGGTAAGCAAAATGCTACCGTCAACGTCTGATGATTTTGTTGATGTACAAGTCCCTTCGTTGCCAGGGCATCTAGGGCAATGGTTCAGTCGAGAGGCTGACGCCTTCCAGAAATATGTTGCCCTTGACTATGGTACGGTCGTGCGACTGCGCGGCATGATAGGGGTGCGCGTTTTTCAATGGGTATCATTCTGACTAAGTTACGAATTCACTCTAGTGGCCGATCTTGTACGTATCAGACCCCAAGGCCTTGCATACGATTCTTGTTCAAGAACAAGATTCCTGCTTACATCGGAAGGAGCTGATGGAGTATGTCTACTATTCTGGATCAGAGATTGATGTTCAGAGTCGGAGCCAGGGGCAACCGCTTCATGTTCGGTGGAGGGGTCTTTTCTACTCTTGGTTAGTCGGAGAAACGACCCTGAACATCTTAGTTCTGACGTGGTGAATCGAAGGCAGCGAACATAGTAGACAGCGAAAAATAATCAGTCCAGTCTTTTCGCCAACCCACTTGAAGCATATGCTCCCAATATTTTACGACGTCGCTCACAGGGTAAGATAGCCGGGCACACGCATGTATGATAGAGCGATAGAATCTCACGCATATCTACCCAACAGTTACGTGACGGAATACATACCTCGATTCAGAGAGGTCAGAATGAACAAGATGTCATGAAGTGGATGGTCCGTGCCGCACTCGAAGGGATAGGACTGAGTGGCTTGGGCTACTCTTTCGACCCTCTTGTCGTAGACTCGCAGGACACGTACGCAAAGGCAATAAAATCCTTCAAGTGAGTGCTTGTCTTCAGCGGCTCGTGGCAAGCTGTCACTAACGAGAAAACTATATGCATTCACATAGTCGAAAAATAACTCGCCTTTCCTATCTGCGCCGGTTCATCCCGTACCTTTCTCGGTTGGGTCCGGTCGCATTTCGTCGATATCTTGTGCGCACCATGCCCGCATACTGGGCAATCCCGCAGGTATGCAGCGTTGTGGAAACTATAAACCGGCGCTTGGCAGAGATCTATGAGTCAAAGAAAGCTGGTCTTCTAACCGGGGGATCTGGCAAGAGGAAAAGATTTTATGAGCGTGCTCAGTGAGTAGTCCACCTCGAACAATCATATAGTGCCAGTCTAACTGCCTGACATGTATGGTCTATCACAGTGCGAGCGAATATGGCTACGAGCATTGGCGAACACCTTTCGGACGATGCAGTTCTGGGACAGATGACGTACGCATCGCCATTAGCCATTAATGAAAGGTGCGCTTACTGACGTAGCCCCGTATCATAGCACGTTTGTATTCGGGGCACTGGACACGACGGCCGCCACTTTATCACGCATTCTGCAGCTCCTCGCCAAGCATCAGGACATCCAGCATGAGCTGCGCAAAGAGCTCCTGGGGGCTCATGCGGCCGAGGGAGTCGCTTACAGTCAATTGGATGCTCTCCCTCTGCTAGACGGTGTCCTGCGAGAAACGCTCAGACTGTGAGTCTTTGTGACTACAGGAATCGACGGAGGTCTTACCCACTGTAATATGTAGCTATCCACCGGCTACACAGAACAGCCGCGTGTGAGTAGCTCGCCTCGGGAATTCCAGCCTTACGCTCATGAACGTCTTTAGGGCCCAGAGAGACGGCATCCTCCCTCTTTCGCAACCGGCCACGTCAACAGACGGGAAGACACTACGACAGATTGTGGCCCCCAGAGGTACAGAGGTCCTGATAGGAACGTATGGGTCGAACGTGAACAGAGATGTCTGGGGCCTGGATGCGCTCGAGTGGAAGCCAGAGCGCTGGACCAAACTCCCGCCTAGCGTCGCCGATGCTCAGATACCAAGTGTGTACTCGTATCTGTAGGTGATCACAATAAGATAGCCTGGTTAAAGCGTTAACAATCTAATGCAACAGACTGATATTCGGTGCGGGAAGACGAGCGTGCATGTGAGTCACGTTTGCCGCTTTTCTTCTTATTTCTTCCCGAAACCATGGTCACATAACGTCACAGAGGACTCAAGTTCTCAGAAATGGAAATGAGTGAGCGAAACCGTCCATGGGTCGATTTTATCTTCTGTTCATGCGAGTGAATACTAAACAGAAGTCTTGCTCGCTGTCCTCGTGACCAACTTCACATTCGAATCGACCGACAAGCCTATCGTGTGGAACGTCGCCGGAGTGCGATATCCAACTGTAGGATGGGAGAGCAACAGGGCCGAGATGCCACTAGCCGTGCGAGCCCTGAGGCAGAGCGGATTTCACCGCGATCCGCCTTTGACGAATGTTTGATTCAAAACTGGGGAAGCCAGCTGCTTGTGTTCTCAGCCTGTACTAGGATGATCATATTGTAGTAGTCGTTTTAATCACGGCAAATGGACAACGAATCATGACAGATTGCGATACCGTCGTCCAGCTCCGGAGCTAGACAGTTGATCACATTGTCATTCCACTCATCGACGAACTAAATTGAACTCGCCTTCACATAGTCGACAATAACACAACTTTGCAGCCTCATTTGAGACACGACATTCAAACAGTGCATTGCTCAACACGATATAATACAATGACTTGCACGATTTCCAGCGTCACGTCTGCCTTCAACTACTAACACTAATAATCATACAATATGACACGAGTGCGTTCTTATGAAGACTTTTTGCCAGCCTTCTTCGCGGCCGTCCTTGCCCGCGTGATCTGCTTCTTCCACCCGTAGCACTGCGAGCAAGCTATTCCGACATACACTCAATCTGACATATGGCGAAGGGCCACTGCGTCAGCTTACCGGCAGAGCCATGCTTCTTGCACTGGTACTGGCCGTCCTTGTTAACGCTGGACGGAGGGGCCTCTATGCCTTCGCGATCGATGGGGTCGAACTGCGACCGCCGTCAGACACGGTCGCTAATATCACGCAATAGTACGTACGCCAAAGAAGGCATCGTTCTCCTCCCGACCGTCGAACGAGCAGTCAGCACACTATCAATACGAACCGCTTTCAACCGAGATGACTAGGCGCAGTCAGCCGGAAATGACGTACGACTTCCTTGAAGTGTGTGCAAAACAGAGCGTCGTTAATCTCGACGGACGCTGCGCTGCTGTCAGACATGGTCGACGATAGAGGAAGGGACGAGGGTCAGGCTAAAGGGCTGTTCGGTGCGAGGCAACGAATCAAGGGGCGATGTCGGCGTGGTATCTACTCAAGTGAGGTAAAAGCTAGGGGATGAGAACGGACGCGTCCAGTTTATATAGGGGGTGACGGGGGAAGACGGGTATATCTGTATTCGCAATGATACTTACCTGAAGAAGCCTGGAGTGGACTGGGCATCTGACAGTGACCGTGGCCAGATGACCGTCGTCTCCTCATCCCTGGGCCCAGGAGCGGTCTCATGACATCACGTGTAGATGCATTACGCATTTCATATGCATTCTTCTTGTCATGCCAACACTAGAGGCACAGAGCAGTCCGGCGAAAATGCCGCAGACGTCTGCAACAAAGACCGACGATGCGACAATTCATATTTCGGCCTTGCATGTCCTGCAGAACGCATGCGACTCCGGCTAAGCGCCCGCAGGTCCGGAAGCCACAGAAGTCGATACCGTGTAGAACGACTGAATAGGCACGTCGAACGCTCACTAACCTACTGATTTGCCTACGCATGACGCGAAAACGTCGTGCTTGCCCTGAAGCTGCGCCTGCACGATTCAGATCATCATTGCTCATGAGCGACACTGCATCCCATTCATGTCAATGCAACGTACCTTCGTATTCATCTGAGAAGCGCATCATGGAGCACAAACTCAGACAACACTCAGTCTACCTTGGTCTGGTGGCAGTACTTCCCACCGAACTCTAATGCACCGCAAGGAGCTCCCTCCGCACTGACACCCAGATAGCCAGCTTCCACGCGCGTCCAGCCATGCCACGGCCGCCTTCTCGTGAACAGCTCCGCCCACACCGTTGCCCTGAAGCTCTCGAAGGCAAAGCGCGGCTCGTGTCCATCCTGGAGCGGCGCAGGCAGTCCTACAAACGTGTCCGGGGATGCTTGGACAACGATGCGCAGCCGCTGGAAGAGGGTCCCGATATCTAGCTCGACGGACCCGGCGCGACTGTCATGTCGCACATGCATAAATGGCGAGCATATGCTGAGTCCAGCGGCGAACGGCGGTCGGAAGTCCCACTGATATTTGGCAGAACGATACCCAATCAAAAAGGCCTGCACGCCAGGCAGTGCCTCTCCCCCCGCGAAGGACAGACACTTCTCATCTGGACCGAAGGCCTGGCACCATATCCATCCACCAGGAAAGGACGTGCCCCAGTTCTTCTCGAAGTGCGTCTTGCCCGCGAGATTGTATGTGTGACCCTCATGCGTGAAATTGGCTGTTGTGCTGCTAGCAATGGTTTGAACGTGCCAGTTGAGGGGAAGGTAAGGGGAAAGGGGCGCTAGAGGGCCCATTGGACCCAGGAGAGGATGAGATACAGACCACGGTGTACAGTTGGTAAAGATAAGCTTCAAAGAGAGCTTGGCTTCGGGATCGTGGATACAGTACTCGACAGACTGGGCCCCGACGCTCATTATGCCAAGACCCTGAGCAGTGACGCTGAATGGTGTAGCCTCGTCGGGGGTGCTTCTCAGCGTAGATAACGTGAGGTGCTCTGGATAGAACTCATGCGTGAATCCGGCGGCTTCCTGGCCTTCCCTCGGGGAATATGAGATGCAGACGAGATTCGGTCGTCTCTTCGCATGCTTGACCCAACAGAATATGATCGCCAGCGTGCCGCCGTCCTCCAAGAGAGTACGAGAGTAATACCCCTCGAAGCCCGCCGCTTCATGAGGCGCGAAGTCGTCGTCGATCCCTGAAAGGGTCCGAGACCCCAAAACCAAGCATAAATGCATAGCGAGCGTCTTCACGAGTGCAAGGGGAAGTAGCGAACATCGTATTAGTTTGCTCTGTGGTCATGTCAGTCAGATTTTCACGGTTGTATAATAGGCGCAGGTGTAGAGGCAGGGGGAGTACTTACCAAGATGACACTCGCCATGGGTCGCCGATGGGTTGAGCGATAAATATGGGGGTCCGATTGCAAGGTGTACGAGCACAGATAGAAAAGGAGGAGGAGGAGGTCGTGCGGGCACAAATGTGGTTATAACGTCATTGACAGCCCGAGCCCCAGGATCCAAGCTCACAGTCACATATGCTTGCAATTGCCGGCACAATTACACAATTGCGAAGAATCAATAGTAGAGGTTCGTGTAGGACGAGAATCATAACTCCTTGCGCTCAGTGCTGAGTGCACCGACAGTGAGACTGACAAAACGACCACTTGGCAGAGGCTGAGCGGGTCACACAACAGGCACAACGTCACATGGCGTCACACTGTCACGTCCCCGATCACAGTAAGCAGATTGAAATCTCGCGATCGAGCTGAAGCAGGAGCTTAATACTCTCCCCTCAACACCCACCACCATGGCGAGCGCAGCGTACGTACTGTTATAGTGAGCTACAATAATTTCTGATGGTATTACCACAGAGTACCAAAAACATCGTGGGCCGACGATGTCGATGAACTTGGTGAGTCTGACCTTCACTGCATCCACTCCTGCTAATTTTCCGCCCAGAACAACCCACTAAGTCGGAGGACTACGTTGACGAGAACGGCATTCGCACGACGGTTGAGTACACCGTGAACGACGAGGGAAAGAAGGTCAAGGTACGCTGCACCCACTGCAACCGTCTTAGACCCTGGACTGACGAGGGTCGTTGTCAAGATCACTCGCAAGATCAAGCGAGTACTTCAGAAGGCGGTCGTTGACCATACAGTAGCTGAGCGGAAAAACTGGGCAAAATTCGGGCAGGAAAAAGGTAACAAGGCTGGTCCTGACCGGGCAACTACTACAGTCGGGGAGAACGTGTCATTGAAGCTGAGCGCGGGCAACAAGGTGAGCAAGACGTCTCGCCCATGTATGGTTTCGCTACCGGACGATCCCATAGCCATGGATCGTATGCGTGAACAGACATTTTTCATTGGTCCGCCGTCCCTACTATTGCATGAGTTTTGTCTATGTTTAAGAAGAGCCAATGGCGTACTGGCGTTTTATCAGATCCTCCTAGAGTCTTCTCTTCATATTCATCGCTCAAGGGTTCTTGCAAGCTGCGTTATAATTATGGTGCTGACATACAATGTCACAGTCTTCTGAGCCGGAGCCAAGCGCGGAACAAACAGTGAAGGCCAACCTTGCCCGCGCAGGCGCTGGCAAAGTCGTCTGTCGTCTCTGCAAAGGCGACCACTTCACCGCCAAGTGTCCCTACAAGGATTCGCTCCCGGGGCTCGACGGCTCCGACACGCCGCCAGCCTTCGGAGGGGATGACACAGGCACGCCCGCCGAACCCGCCGCGGCGCCCGCGACGGGTGGGAAGTACGTCCCGCCGTCGATGCGCGGCGCGCGGGGACCAGGTGAGGCGATGGGCCGGCCGGGCGGCTCGCGGGACGACCTCCCGACGCTGCGCGTGACGAACATCTCCGAGGACGTGCAGGAGAACGACCTGCGGGACCTGTTCGGTGCGTTTGGCCGCGTCGCGCGCGTGTACGTCGGACGCGACCGCGAGACGGGCGCGGGCAAGGGCTTTGCGTTTGTCAGCTTTGAGGAACGCACGGTCGCGCAGCGGGCAATGGAAAAAATGCATGGGCGGGGGTACGACAACCTCATCCTCAACATCCAGTGGTCTCGTAAGTCGCTTTGCTGTGAGTGTCGTAACTAATCGTTGAAGCTGATTTCGCCCGCAGAGCCGAGGGAGCAGCGGTGATACCTTGCTGTCGTACTGTAGCATACCCGCGCACCCTTGTTTGTTTTCGGCTCGTGCTCATGTGTGCACACAATGCTAGTCGGTCGTTGGTACGCCTTCTCTAGCATTTCACGAGCCGCCATATGCACAGTCAATGGTTCCCGGGGCGAGTTACTCCCAGCCATAACATACCGGTCTCTCATTGCCTCGTGGGGTATAGGTGCTCCTGTCGTCGATCTGCTCACGGTCCAGTGGCTAATGAAGGTCTTGGAGTTCAGTGTCCAGACTTCGAGAGGCGATCTGCCTAAAATGATCCACGCTATCTCATGTGCTGCAAGAGATGGTGACTTTGTTGGCTTTCACCTCTGCAGCGGGAACTGGTATGGATGACGGCACGAGCCATCATTCCTAGGGATTGACTCTGGGCCCAGTACTATCGCCTTTCCATGTCAGCTCCCTGGACGAATGCCGAGCGATGGCCACGCATCTGCCAGTGATTTCCTTGCCCACTCCTGCAAGACATCCGGCAACAGAGGGAATATCGCCCTGAGGCCTGTCTTATGATTTGAGCAGCTCGCAGCACTCTATTAATGTATCCCATGCTCGATCGTACTGAGTAAGCAAGAGTGTCGCGTAGCAAGAGCAGAATTTCGTGCACACTGTGGGAGAGTACGTTCAGTAAGAGAAGAGAGCCAGCAAGTCTTGGCCGAGGTGAGACTCAGATGACTAAGCGTGCGGGCGCCTGTACACTTCTCGACGTTCAAGGACTCCGAGTCCAAGAGACTCCAAGCTGCAGCAACGGCGACCACATAAGCGTTTGGCGTTCTCACACGGTATACAGGACGTAATCGTCTTCCCCATTTTTGCTTTTGCACCATGCTAATTTATTGACATTGCACAGATCACGCTTGCGAGTCAGTCACCTTATGTGTATTGCTGGCTTGTGGAGCCGGACTCCAGGACAATAGGACTTGAGGACAATACATCCCTGTGAGCCGTCGTCTATCCCCTCACACGCGTTATGTGCGTGCGCATTGCGCATCCTGTTAACATGCTTGATATGTAGTCGCGTCGAATATCTAAACGTGGACCAGTGGGTATTGAACTATTGCTGGATAATTGCGCTCGATATACTGGGGAAGTGGTCTGACTGTTCGTTCTTGTTCTGGGCTCTAAGGAGGCATTTGGAAGCGTTGCTCAGGAGTCTTTCTGTGATTGATCAACTGAAATCGATTGGACGCCTGTGCGACTCCTAAACATGAAGCGAAGGGCGAGCTACAATACAGACTCAGACTACTCCGATTCAGACAAAGACGACTTATCTGGTGAGCATCTCTCGTCCTCATACCCCACACACCGTGGTATTCGCGCCAGTGATCATGGACTCTAATAAGCTCACACCTCATCATCCGTCGGCCAGTGGTGCTAATACGTTCGCAGCTGCCAGCTCGGCTCAGCATGAGCAGCTCACGACGGAACTCCAGGGTCGCATCAAGTATGACGATCCATCCGTCTTCAGGCGCCTGCGAATCGACGAGGAAGAGGCCGCCGTCATCGATCACTGTCACGAGCGATATCAAGAGGAACAAGAGCGTCACCTCAAAATGCTTCTCCAGGTGACCGGACAAGCGGAGGAGGCTTTACGCACGAGTGATGCAGTTCAAGATTCAGACGAAAAAGGTCGGAAGAGAAAGCGCAAAAAGGCGGAGCGCGACTACGAGAAAAAGATGTATGCACCGTTAGTGAGTACGCCAGTACGAGGCGATGTTATTGTCTGCTAACTGTCGTGATTGCCCCCATTCGTAGGAAAACATATTCACATTCTTGCAAAACTTCGGTCGCGGAAACGCTGGCGCGCTACGCGAATTTACGCTCGCTGCCAGCACCACGGTACAGCTCCCTCCAGCTCGTGCTGCCGAAGCCTATACCCCCGGACTGACCGCTTTCCGTCCTGACTTCAACCTTCTTGATATTGACGAGGTTGGAGACGGTCCGTTTTGGGACAAGTGCGTTGGATTTGCCGAGATCAAGGTTAACGCAGAGAACAACCGCCGTCCGCGCGACGAGTCCACTACAGGCACGGTCAAGGATGCCATCCTTCAATGCGCGAATTACGCTCGTTACCACATGGCTTTCCGACCGTTTTGGAACTTCAGCATTACATTACTCATTACAGGCACAGACTTCCGTATCATGATCGTCGACCATGACGGCGTTGTGCTCTCCCCCATTCACAGTATCTATGACGACGGCCCACCACCGCACCGCGTTTCAAAGGAGCGAAATGCGAAGACTTTCGTCCGTGTTGTGCGCGCTCTAACGCAGCGTCTAACGGATTATCAGCTAGGCCAAGACCCGTCCGTGACTCCGGTGACCCGCGACGAGCTCAAGAACTACCTGCAGATGTCGTCTATTCCTGACGATGTCAGGGCCAATGTCCGCTCTGAAGGCGAGAACTACTACCCGTCCTATCGTCTGTCTCGTTTCGGGAACGAACGTCGAACGTGGTGTACGGTCGGACCACCGATCTGGACCGCTCTCTCTCTCATTGGCAGGGGTACGGAAGTGTGGCGAGTGTTAGAATTACTCGAGTCGGATGGGGGTTGGACTTTCGAGGGCAATATTCATGTTTTGAAGTCTGCATGGCGTAACCCTCTCAAGTTGGCCGAGACGGAGGTTTACAAGTTGATCGAAGACTTCAAGTCCGAGGATCCTCACTTTCCTCCAGGCATCGCGACACATCTTTACGGAAATGATGTCTTCTATTGCGAAGACGCATTGGCAGACAAATGGGTCAAGATCACTATTGCACACATTCGCGGTTACGCTGAGGATCCCGAGAATCCTTCTAAGGTCCTTCATCGTATCCTTCTACCGAGGGTAGGGGAGCCTCTGTGGAAGTACACCGATGAACTCCAACTGCTCAACGCCTTTCGCTCGATCATCGAAGGTCAGTTTCGAACTAGTTAACGTGCCCAATGGTCTGATACGCCTATGTAGCCCACAAGTATCTGTGCAACAAGGGAATCCTCCACCGTGATATCAGTCCGGGGAACATGCTACTGTGGCCGAACGGAGACGATTCCTCGGGCTTTCTGACTGACTACGACATGGCGCATGTTGATCGTGCATTGCGCGATCATCTAGTCGTTCAGGAGGCTATCAGCACCACGAACAGGAACCTTGATCCGAGTGGCAGACACGCCATGAAAGACGATATCATCCGATCCAGCGGTGACCGTGCATCATCTAGACCGGGTGGTGTTGCTATCACAGTGAGTGGTAAACTATGCAAGTCGTAGAGTCATTTTATTAATCAATAATTGCACTACAGGGAACACTCCAGTTCATGGCTTTGGAGTTACTTCAAGGGATCAAAGACAAGGAGGTTATCCAACACACCCAGGTGCATGATCTGGAGTCCATTGCCTACGTCTTGGGTTATACAGTCCTGCGGCGCCTCATCAACACCCCCCTTTGCCCAGAGACTCTCAACCAAGGCTTCTGCCAGTATTTCGGTGGCATGTCTGTCCAAGATATAATCAACCAGCGCATTGACAGGCAACCACTATCTTGGATTTCACCAAACAAGGTTACAACTAGTGACTCAGCTGTTATCAATGAAAGGTTTGCCTTCATATCAAAGCATGTATCAAGACCCCTTGGGGAAGTGCTCTTTGGGCTGGAGGAGAAATTTGAGGCCATCCGAAGAGCAAGTCGGAGAGAAGGTTTTACTTCGGTGTTCTCTGTGAGTTCATGTTACAAGTATGAATGAATCTGAATTTGACTTTTTATCTGACTGGTCTGCAGGGTGGCAACATGAAATCTGGAAATGAGGAGCCCATGTCTCATGACTTCTTCTTGGGTTCATTGAAACAAGCCATTGATGACTTGAATCAGCAGCCATCCTTAGTGAAGAGGTTTAATCCAGAGCAGGAAACCCTCAGGCCTCTGTCAATGCCTCAGTCAGGCTCTGACAAACCCTCCAAGAAGAAACTGAGGCAAGATAAATAGTATGATTGGAGATTACTAAGTGGCAGGTTCATGGAAGGATGGGTCAATTGGGATATGTTGTAAATACTGTACTACTACAAACCCCAGTTTTACTTGGAGGACTATGTGTCAGAGCCCTTGTGTTCACAGTTGGCATGCAATTTCAAGACTTGTTTCTCAACATCATGCATTCAATGACACAGCTTGACATCATGTAAGTATTAATCTTGCCAGCTGAAAATATTGATCCCTCATAAGATGTTAGCATTCTCTACTGTATGACACATGTTAGCAGACATTTCATGACTCAATCCAATGAATAGCACCTCCAAGGCTGTGGAAAATGATCCACAGCTGACTTAGGCCACTTTGAATGAGTATACTCCCATGTTAGCCAACTCTCCTCGATGGCATATTGCAATTTGCATTTATCATGTCCGTCTCCCTACCTTGAGCCTCGCAGATCGCGCCGACTCTCGCGCATTGACCCGCGTCGTGATCCTTCCCGCGAGCGCTGTGTAGAGATACGGAGGATCATGTTCGGCGGCTCGGAACAGCCGAAGAGTCTCTTCGTGGCTATAGCGCGTGTATGACTGGACGAGCGACTGCTCGCAGTCGAGCTCCGCAAGGAACAGAGCACAGGAATAGGGACTCAGAATTCGATACGTCCACAGGTCCGGCAACGACGTACTCGCTGGACTAGCGAGGTAGGTTGACATGGAGAAGCATATCTTGCCACCCGCCAGGACAAATGAACGCGTCAGGGGAGATGTTGTGACGTCTAGTCTAGTGGAAGTAGGCGCTAGGATGCCGGTCAATATCAATACACAGGACCATCCTCGAGGCGTATATATACTGAGGGTCACGCACTGTACTGTACCCGCTCGCGCTTGTTCGCGAGGACCTCCGCCTGTGAGCAGCACGCCCCAATCCCCGGACGGTGACAGCCGCTGTATTGTCCCGGATACGCCTAGTGCATCATTGGTACTGCAGTTTCAACAGATTGGCGACGTGGACCCGGCAAGATGGTGTAAAAACGCACCTGGCTACTCATAGTAAAGAACATAACTGCTCCACCCAACGGATTGGCCATGCACCGGTGTGATGTAAATGGCGCATCCGTCAACGAACGGCCACCCAGTGCCATTTACTCGCCTGGTAGATAGTACGTGAGCCAGTGCGCTCTTCTCGACTCAGCTAACGTACTGTCACTCGCTGACGTTGCATGACCATTCAGCGACGTCGCGGCTCGAGGATCTGTCGGACTTTGGACTACAACATAGTACATAGTAAGGTATCCGTCGCTCTCTGATGCTCACTGGGTTACATTTGTGAGGCATTGGGTTCGCCGCACGTTTGTGCCTCAAAACGTACACAATCGCAACTTGACGTTCGGCGTCATATGGTTGGCGCGAGTCGAATACCAGCGTTCCTGTATTACCTGCACCTTCGAGCATCCCAGTGGATCGCTGAGAAGAAGTCAATTCAAAAGTCTCGCTAGTAAGTACTCACCGCTTGTAACGTGCGCATACACTGTGTGTTTTGGCGAGACGACTGCCTTCCACCTCAAGCGGACGGCTCACACTTATTGGCGCCAGACCTGACAGGGACTGGTGCAGAAGCACAATCCGGTGATACGGATACAGTCCGTAATAGGCGTCCATAAGAACGCGTAACGTTCGCTTCGAGGCATCCACGGGGATTGGTCAGTCAGAGCAGTCCTATACGCAAGCAGCGTTACGATCGTGACGAGTCCGTGTCATACCGAAACCGAGGCACTTTGTCAGCAGGCAGCGGGCCATGCGAAAAGCAAGGCGAAAAGGGGGCAGGCAGACACGAGGATCCGGGGTGGTTGGAGCAAGCGAGACCGCCATAATGCGGGAAGTCCGAGGTTAATACCGGAGCCATAACAATCGATGGCGATGTACGTTTTAGACGTGTGGGCGGCCGGTGAAGGTTCAGGTGGTGTGAGAGAACTCGACTGCAACGAGCAAGGCTATCGGTTGCGAAGACGGCGAAGACAGGAGGGGGCGCCTCGAACACTGCACGCACACTTTCTGCGGCAAGATATTCACGCGATCTCCCGCAGCCACGAGCAGCACTGACCTGCATCAGCCTGCATCGCGGGGAACAGCCACGAGATCCATCGGGCACCGAGGGCGTATTCTGCCAGATCAGGCAATACGCGCATCACACCTTCCGCATATGGGCAGAGACTCCCGACGGGAATGGCAGGAGGCGCCGGGCGGGATTCCTCAGCGAGGGCGGGGACGACTCAGCGTGCTGACGGCATGCTGACAAGGCGAGCGCGGGTGCTGTAGGCGCGCAGAGGAGTGCCTGATGCGGCAGGCGTCTCGCCCGATTGGGGACGGTCGTCTCACGGGACCGGTGAGGGCTGCCATGTTGAGGCACAAGTTCCCTGCGCCTCGCCAGAGACCCAATTCGCCGTCGTTCCATGCCACGGCCGTTCCAGAACGCCCCGCCGCCCGTACGGTCCTCGCTAGCGCTCGATCGATGTTTAAAAGCTGGCAGGGGCGCGCTGTCGGCCCATCGACTCGTAGTGGATGTGCTTCCCCACCAAAAAGACTAAGGCAGCCCTCTCCGACGACGACAAGCCCTCCAGACCCAAGGATATAAAGCAAGCCCCCCCAGCCACCTCAGCCCCCACCACCTCTGCAGCCATGTCTTCCCCCAAGATCGCCATCATCATCTACTCCATGTACGGCCATGTCGGCAAGCGTGCGTCCATCCTCACTAACTACCCCTCCGTATGCCGTACTGACCTATGTCTGTGTATGCGTACAGTCGCCGAGACCGTGAAGAGCGGCATCGAGTCGGCGGGCGGCTCTGCGACCATCTACCAGGTCGCCGAGACTCTCCCCCAGGACGTCCTCGAGAAGATGCATGCGCCCCCCAAGGCTGCCTACCCCGTCATCGACCCCGCCGACCTTCCTCAGTTCGACGCTTTCGTCTTCGGTGTCCCTACCCGGTACGGCAACATGCCCGCCCAGCTCAAGGTGCGCACTACCGCCGTCGGACCCACCATAGGACCTAGCGCTGACCTGTTTTCTAGGCGTTCTGGGACGCGACGGGCCAGCTCTGGGCGCAGGGCGCGCTCGCGAACAAGTACGTGTCCGTGTTCGTCTCGACGGGCACGCCCGGCGGAGGACAGGAGACGACCGTCATCAACCTGCTCTCTACCTTCGTTCACCACGGCCTCATCTTCGTGCCCCTCGGCTACAGCAAGTCCTTCGGCCAGCTCGCCAACCTCACGGAGGTCCGCGGCGGTAAGTCTCGCTGCCTTATCGCACACGTCAAGGGTGGGATGCGCGCATGTACCCTATCCGAGCCGCATATACCCTACCCAGGACGCGTTCCACGTCGTGGATCACTCGCTGACTTTGCTTTCTCCACCAGGCTCCCCATGGGGCGCCGGCACGTTTGCGGGCGCCGACGGCTCGCGCCAGCCGACCAAGCTCGAGCTCGAGCTCGCAAAGGTCCAGGGCGAGCACTTCTACAGCGTCGTTTCGAGGGTCAAGTTCTGAGCGGGCCGTCCGTACGCTGTAACACGACAGGACTCGCATAACACTGTATCGGTATTGTAACGCAGACTCATTATATCCATTGTTTTCCCTTTTTTCCGCGAGATGTTTAGCGCGCCAGAGCTATGGAACATTTCACAACGAGGATAAGTATGGAGATGGTGAATCATAGCACCCGCGCGGAATCTGCCTGTGGGTATGTCCCATGTTCCGTGAGTAAGTATGTGTTCCTACTGTGCACCCAGTTGTTCCGAAGCTTTAACGCCCCGGGGGCTTCGAATGTCGACATCACTATCGATGACATTTACCTCAGCCGCATCCAAGCCGCATCGGAGTTCCAGTTCTGGTACCTCCTTGCTCATCAATGAGCATTGGGTGTACGTAATGTACTTGACCATTAAAGATGAGGCCTCTAGCCTGAGCTCAGCGACCTTATCACTCTATGTGAGCAAGCGCGTTTCGAAGAGCCGAACTCTGGATTCTGCCTGCGTACAGCAAGTGATCACCACGGGCAAATCACACTAGTATGCTTTCACCGACATCCTTTGTACACTTCACTAGGTCGGTGATCTCTTCGGAGCAAGTTTAGCACATGAACGCTGAGGGAAGAACGTGCTGTTCTTTGCACGTTCGGGGAAAACGTTCTTTCCATGTCCCTTCGAACACAATTCATTTAAATAAGTACTTACAATGTTTGACCCGAGATGATTTCCGACTGATGGATGTCCAGCCAGTGTCCGGTAAGTAATCGAAACTCTTGCTCGCGCACAGGCGTTGACAGTACACTGACGTCAGCGGGGAATCGGGATACGCGTCAGCGCAACAGTCAGGTGATCGTGCAACGGGCGTCTAGAGCTGTTGGTGTCCGTGCGAGTCACTGTCGCCAGTCGCACCTTCCAACTCTTCGCTTCGTCTGTTCTTCTTCTTCTACTTGTGTGGCCACGACAAGCTGAAATCTAGACCTCATTTTAGAAACAGCTCATTCAAGGTGGAGCTTCATGATGACTGGAAACTGGCCCTTGGATGGAATACTAGTGGCCCCCTCTCAGTGCACCAATGTCCGCCATCTCACGACAATGCCATACACACCTGCCAGCGGGTGTATAGGGTGTCCCCGCCGAGCATCTACATGCCCCGGACCACCACCAGCATGGCAGTGTGCACACTAGGACACTTGCCTTTGACATTCCTGCTGGACATAGTATGTCTGGTGCCTGTATGTGCATGCTGGCCATCCCATATACGACATTCCTGACAAGCATCAACCAGTTTGCAGCCAGAAGGTGGACGCCAGCAATGGCACATGAGTGCCAGCAAGCCCGGACAAGCAAGATGCAGTGACGAGTCCAGGTGCAAGATAATTCTTGTTAATTCTCCACTAGTTCCATTCGCAAATGTCAAGGTTTGCAACTAAAATTTGTTTAACCAGAACTTTCATGCCAGCAACGAGCTCGACCTCGTTGGAGGTGTGTTTGCACCATTGATCTCACTTTGGCTCTAGATGTGACTTGTATACTGTACTCAGTATGCATGTTTAGCTAATGTCCAATGTCAACAGTTGTCCACTGCTCCATGGCTGAGACTCATTGACAGTGCTGTCTTAGATAAAGCATGACAGGCTTGACTTGCTGGCTCAGGTACGTTGCCTCAGGTCACCGCTTCCAGTTGACATATTGTACATCTAATACCTTTGTCCCTTGGAGATGGAGTGAAATATTTAGATCATTTGCTGAGACTACTGCCTGCGTAGGACAGCAAGGTGCGTTTTGTACTGACATCTGGTCTGGGTTTTGCTGACTCCAAAGTAACACAAGAAACCAGTACATGTAGACTATGATAATGTATGGCAATGCCTTGCCAACCTGGTTCCCAGCTGCGATCTCCATGGATGGCTTGTAATATCTCACCGTCTCCTTATTCCTGGTGAAAGTGTCAGTCAGGAAGAATTGCTCCTGCATCTGTAGGTTGTTGCCCTGTTCTTCATACAGGTCAATGACACCAAGTAGTAGTCATCACAACTGTCAAGTCTTGCAGACACTGCACTGCATACTTATGCTCACTAGTTGCTTGTGGCAAGTGGTTCTTGCTTTTATCTGTTTTTCCAAGGCCCCCGCTCACTGGAATTGGAGTACTACATGTTGAACTGCTACCAGTTCAGCTGTTAGCCAAACCAGTTTACCTTAGATCAGTTCATCTGTCCTGGAATGGTTAGCAGTTAGAATGTTCTATGTTGCCATAGAATCTAGTTACTATGGAATTGTTCTGGAATAGCGTCGCTATCAGACATGTATCCAGAGTAACACATCATTCTAGAAG
>KV429062.1:50506-152982 GCA_001632345.1 Daedalea quercina L-15889 | reverse complement strand
TCCTAATGACTCAGTCATCTCTCACTAAACTTCAGACCCCACCATCAGACTGTCTACTGAGTTTTCCAGCTCAGAAAAAAACTGCCCCACCCCAACCATATACTATGTAAATACTATATATATATATATATATACAAAGTACACCAAAGCTGTATATATATGTATAAAGTATAGGGTAAAAACCATATATACACAGTATGTATATTATATTGTTGGAGCCTTAGCTGGGAGCGAGACCTACGAGTACGGCGGCAGGGGTCGGCCTTTTGGCAGTTCCTGGCAATGGCACTCATGATTCTTTGCCATGAGCTTGTCTACTCTACCCAATACCAGGAGCTTAAGTATCGTACCTCTCTGATATACTACCGCTAGGGGCCTGGTGAATGCTGGTCACATGTTCAGACAGAGCCGCGGCATTATATCATCCTGTGATTTGAAGATGGGCCACGGTGGCGGCCTGGTTACTCCGAGTCTGTACTAGCTGTGTCCCTCTACGTACTACATGATATACGGAGCTTGGTGACCAGCTAACCGCTACCCGATACCGAGAAAATCTCCCATTCTCTAGACGTCCCCAGTGCGCTCCTATAAGTTTCTGATTGGTAGGCTATTGCACACATATTGGCACTAGCATGACGTTGTTGAATCTACTAACGTAAGAACTAGAACTTCTTGTGGCCGGTCCCTACTGCGCGCGTTTGTGGTATGCATTCCTCTGAGTCGATACCACGACTCTGTCGGGCGCCGGTACGGGCATAGTAACGGGTGCACTCAATGGGTACTATCATCGCTTTTGAGTTTTGCACCTTGGTAAGTGGGAAGCCCATACAGACAGTGACAGGCATGCACCACCGTTGATCTGTCTTGTTGATGGCCACAGCTCGACTTTACTCCCCAGCCTGACGGGCCCTATGAGCTTACGTACGACCTGCCCTTTCGCTTCTGTGTACTCTCATTGATTGCGCCTAGTGGATGTTGCCATTTTCGGCTTGCCGCCTCTCCCTGAATATTCCTAGTGCTCGCGTTTGGATTCCTCATGACAAGTTGCGGACAGCATAATTGGTCATAATCTGAGATTAAAATACAGCGACAGTATACATTGAGCATGAAGAAAGCGAGATAGCGTACGATAGCCATGACAACGATGAGAAGTAATGCTGCAGCCTTGTGTCGAGGCCAATTACGGTGCGAGGACCTTGCCACCACATCAGAGGGAGGCAAGAGCCCTCTGGACCCATTCATTGCGTTCGATTTGCGGCCGGAATTGCTCAAAGCACTTCTTGAGCTCCGCCAATTGTACCGCCACAGAATCAGGGTCGTCATCTGACATGACAATGTCTTCACCATCTTTCTCGGAGGCATTGGCGACCCATGTCCGAAGCAGATCCTCGATGATCTTGGTGCCTTCCTCGACGACCTCAGCAGACAACTCGGGATCCCCGTGCTTTTCATCTGTGAGGATCATCAGTACGTCCCGCAGAGCGATGCTATCCGGTATAATGTCACATACCAGTATTGAAGTCTTCGAGCTCGTCTGCTTTCTGTTTCGCAAGCTAATGGAATGCATTGGTATATGATCACTGTAAGCGAAACGGATCGCTAGGTCGTACCTTCACGACATTCTCAGGGAAATTTGCTAGCTCAGCTACGTGAATCCCGAAACTTTGGTCGCAAATACCTGCTCATGCTTAAACAGGTACAAATATGGCAAACCTGTGAATGGCCATACCTGGTTCTACCTTGTAGAGCAGTGTGATGTCACGATCCCGAGTCCCGTCATCAGAATTAGATACATGCGCAACCACATGCAGGTTCTTGACGTGAGGAATTTCTTGATCAAGAGCGGTCAGCTCATGGAAGTGAGTGGCAAATAGGCAGAACGCATGGATCTCAGAGGCAATATGCCTGTCAATACGGTCAACATCGACTACTATCACTTACGGCGAGGATGATGCGAGCTTACTCTGAGATAGCCCACGCTAGACCGAAGCCATCGTAGGTTGAGGTGCCTGTATAGGAGTCGCGGTCAGCAAATGACAGACAGTGCTCAGCATGCAGCTAGTCTTACCTCGTCCCAATTCGTCGATAATAATAAGAGAATCCTTCGAAGCGGACTAGTATGGAGGAATGTGAACAAATGCTACGCAACCCAGTTCGACGTACGAACCCGAAGAATTGTAGCAGTCTCGAGCATCTCTGCCATGAATGTGGAGATGCCCTTCAGCTGGCTGTCACCAGCCCCGACTCGACAAAGAATTGAATCAAAGACGGGAATGCTGGCTTCTGAACATGGCACGAAGCAGCCGGTTTGTGCCATCAGAGCGATTACACCTGCCTACAGAGACGCATAAACTGAAGCACAGCGTCCAAGGAGTAAAACTGCGGCTTACCTGGCGAATATATGTGCTTTTGCCGCCCATGTTAGGCCCGGCTGAATACTGGTCAGTAGTCAGTGGCGAGATGCGAGGCAGGCGACGCACTGATGATCTGGAACTCGCTTTCGTCTGGACGACAGGTGGTGAATGTGGTACAGATATGACGAAGACATGAGGAGCTCACTTTTGATCATCTCAATATCGTTCGGGATGAAGCTCATGTCGTCCTGAACTTCAAGGCAAGGATGCCGAGCGTCCCTGAGGACCATGCTACCAGCACCTACATATCCTAATCAATATGCCGTCTTTATGGCAGCAAACGGCCCACCCTTCTCCTGCATACTCGGCTTGACATAGGCTTCCGGCGCATTGACAGCCACATGTGCGAAGCTACGTATTGTCAGCAGTTGATCTTCCGCCACATACGAGTCCACCCACCTCACAACCACATCAAGGTGCGCCAGGACATTGTTCCAAGACTCGAGGACGGGAGCATATGTCGCTATAAGGAGTCACACTATGCGGACCAAGCCTATCAGCGGACAGACTCACAAGCGATATTAACGACCTCTTTCACGAGCCCGCTCTGCGTCTTTTGATACTGTTCAGTCGTCTCCTGGTATTCATTCGCAAGTTCCTTCAGCGCCTTCGTAGTGAAGAAATTGCCGCTCTTCGTAACGCCAAGCTCGATGTACTTCTTCGTGTTCGTGACTAGTTTAGCGTCCTGCACAACCCACCAAATTAGCTCATATTCTCGCATCGGTAGACACGTAGTTTTCTTACACCCTTCGACACACGAAACACATATCCGTATGTTGGCGAGTTCTCCAGATGGAGCTTCTTGTCGAGGTCCAGGTCCAGATCTCGACCGGCTTTCTTGTGCTCCTCGTCCAAGCCATCGCGGACGTCGGTCAGCTTGTCCGCGAGTGTCTGCAGCCGCGAGTCGTAGTCGGGCTTGATAACGAAGTTATGGTTCTCGAGCTCATTTAGGTCGAGGGTCTGCTCGACCATCTCCGCGTATTTGGACAAGCTATTGTTGAACTCCTAGAAAGAGGAAGCGAGTGAGCACGCGAAGGCTACATCGACAGAATATGGCAACAGACTCGTAGCTTGGTCAGATATGTTTCTTCCAGAAGGGTCTTGTACTCGTCATGCGAGGTATCCATACTCTCGATGACAGTGATGAAGCCCTCCAACTAGAGTATGAACCGGGTAGTATTAGTATTCTAAGAACGCTGAGAGGCTAGAGTACCTTGAGAACAGCCTGGTATATGCGCACGACATCTTCAAGCGAAGCGACAGATTTCTGGAACCTTTTGCATATCCGGTGCATATCTGGCATCATTTTGAGATAATCATCCTGTGCATACATCGCTTAAGCGAGACGCAGCAGAGGGCAGTAAACCTTTTGTCAAACCTGCAGGGTTCTGCGGGCATTGGCGTCGTCAATAAACGCCTCGACGAGGTTTTGCCTTTTCCCTGCATGAATGCCAAGTCAGAGCTACCTCAGCAATGCTTCGCGTGACGATGAGCAGAAGTTATACGGACGGATCTCGTGTAGGTTGACAAGTGGCTGCTTCAACCAGCTCCCCAGCAATCGTGAACCCTGCGCCGTCTTGCACTTATTCAGTAGACCAAACAGCGTTGTGTTCTTGTTCGAGCCCTACATCCCTACGCGTGTCAGCGCCTGAAATACACCGCACACGACGGCCTCACGATGTTTCCAGAAGCCTCAGTGAGGTTGAGCGCGCGTAACGCGCTCGCGTCAAGTCTCATGAACTGAGACAGGTCGTGCATGCGGATACTGAACGTGCCATGGTTAGATGGGTCGGAGAGGAGGGAGAGGTAGGAGACGAGAGCCGACAGCGCTGAAGGCGCGACCGGTAACGAGAGCTCAGCTACAAGGTCGGTCACGCACACACGTTAGATAAGTTTTATTGAACCATTCCGAACACAAGTTGGGAAGATACCTACGAATGGCCGCTCCAGCGTCAACGTTGGATGTCGAAGGAATGGAACTCGGGCTGAGCAGACGAACGGCATCCTCTTTGATGTTCTTGGCCGTGAATTCACCTGCGGAGTCTCGCGTTAACCCTGAAGCAAAAACACAGCAGAGATCGAAGGCCCACTTGGCTTCCGCTCGGTGATAACAACCCCACAGCGATCCAGGACTTCCTTGAGCTTCTTCAGCTCGAAGTCGCGATCCGACTTGTTATTAGCCGTGCCCGTCGGTATCAGCGCCTCTTTGACGGAGAGTTGGATAACGAGCGTCTGATACTCGCACAGTGAGTACGACGTGTTGCACGGGAGTAGCACACACTAAGTACCTCGACGTTGGAAAAGAGGTCGTTATCCACAAAGTCGGCGACACCGATCTCCCGAGTGCTCGTGTCGGCATAAGCAATGCCGATCGTTTTTGTCCGTGCCTTGGACGACTCGCCAGGACCAACAGGTGACGACGTAATCTTGACCGCCATGACGATTGGCGCGGAGAGAATGTCCGTATTGACGAACAGAAGATCCTCGACAGCCTGCAAGTTCCCTGGCGACGCCTGCGCGGGACAAAGGTCATCAGCATCGTACGGGGGACCTGACCTGTTGATACGGGCTTGCCTCCTTATCCAGCTTGAATCTCGTCGCCTTCTTGCCCTGGCCTGCCTCCGGCGCCCATATCTCCACCTTCAACTGTCGCGCTGTCAGCGCCTCCCTCAAGAACGACTTCGCCTGGCCCTCGTTCAGCGTCACGCTCGGTAAGCCATTCTTTCCTCCAGGTCCGAGATACTTGAGCACCGTGTTGGTGCGGAAGAGGTGCGTCGCCACGTAGAGTGCGTCCGGTCCATGCGCGGAGTAGTATTCGCCGCGGAAGAACAGGCGCAGTGTACCATTTTCAGGTGACTTTGGCGGAAGCTTCGCAAAGAAGGAGATGAATCCGGGGTGAGAGGAGTTGTCTGAGAGAAAGGTCAGCAATGCTGCCGTGCCATATGCCTCGAACTCAGGCTCACCTATGTCGTGGTCTGCGTCTTTCTCCTTTCCGTACATCAACGACATCCTCGATTGAAAAATCGAGAGCGAAAATCACAACCAGATAAGTGAAACCCAGAGAAGTTTGATTTGAGGTCTACTTGGGTCACAAAACTCGATGGTACGCCCAGCTAGACTCGCGCAGTGTCCTGTCGCGTCGACGCGTCTTGATTCTTGAGCGCCTGAGCGTGTTGTGGACGCGTCGCGGTTTCGGGCTCCGCGCAAACGCAGTTTTCCCTAGCGCTTGCGCGTGTTACTCCTCGCTGTTGCAACTTGCTGTCCACCCATGGCAGCCATCAGTGAGTCGCTCCCCTCAGTCTATTGATTTCATGGTCATGAATACCAGCTCGAGGATCTCTGGCTCCAGTGTTCTTAACCCTGCAGCCCCTTCTGTTCCTCTAAGGGTTAGCGGACAAGACGTGCCACAGCGCAAGCCCGTCTTGTTGCACGTCTTGTACTCTGGATCATAAAGGCAGAACGGGCAGAGTGTTGACGACAGCAGTGGTGGGCCTAGAATAGCACCATTGTGTACAGACGCAGCGGGCTGCCAACCGCAGCTTCTGAAGTGGTTTTATGGTGCAAGAGCGATGCGTATGCTTGTCATACTTCTTCCTTTCTTACTCTAGCACCCGTTTCTATCATGGTGTAAGGGTTTGTTATGGGAGACACATCACTCATGATGTAAGTAGCTGGAGCATTGCAGTAGCACGTCTGAAAAGTTGTGAAATAAATTCGAATTCTCCCTTGCGTTAATAATTGGCGACATGATCAACGATGCACTGACTCAGTGACGCATTCTCATGATTGCTTGACGAGAACTCAGCGATAAAGGTTTATGAATAGAATACATTCAACATCATGTGAAAAGAGTCATGTATACACCGCGTGCAAGGATATAGGGAGTTCAGAGATGTTGTCCGATGAGACTGGGTGTAGGAAGTGGAATGCAGCACTTGATCATGCCTTTACTGTGCATATGCGCCACCAGTAGCACCATAGTTAGCACCACCGGAAGGCGCAACACCCGGCTGGATGTATAGAGGCTCGTATTGACCGTTTCCGACGTCTGTGAACTCGTCAATAATCATACTTGAAGAGACTGTGAGCTGGGACCTACAGCGGAAGCCACCGCGGCCATAGCGCTCCTCTGCCTGCATCTTCTTGTAGATCAACCAGAAGGCATGCTACAAACGTGTGAGCCGACATCACAAGCGGCAGGTGTCGAGGCAACTCACAATGTGGCCCGGGAGGTATCCAAGACTGAGATGTGGTCAGCTCGTGCACTCCGTATAGGGACAAGACCATACACACATCGTCAAGCAGATGTTAATGAGGAGGTCGCAACTGCAGCCGGTAATCATGGCCGCCGCAGCGGGCGGGAAGAGAATCGCAATCTACCACAGAACCAATTGTCAACATCATCAGAGACGACACTGCAGCCGAACGCACCAGGATCAAGCAGATGTCAGAGCCGCGAACTGGCATCGTGAGGCAAATACGTATAGACGAGAGACTAGACTTTCGGATGAGCTTAAACAACCAGTGAGTGGATTCGTGCAGGAGGCCACACGGGGGGCGGCAGCCAGCTTATAACCTCAGGAGCAGCTGCGGTCTGTAAATGACGTAGGGCGGAGTCGCGAACCACTTGACAATTGACGGGCGCAAGACAGGCGTGGCCCACACGTGCGAAGTTGAACCGAGCCGATTCGAGGCAATCCACCCTTCCCCTAGACCTCTCTGTTCTCAGCCACAAGCAACTCAGAGACCTCCTTCATCCCACCATCGAATGACTACTCATTGTTGACCAGACCGAAATCACAGAAGTGCGCAGATTCGGAAGCTCAAGGGGCGCACGCCTTGAGCCTATTATCCATGACTTCTCACTGCAGAGCCCGTCGGGAATACATGCCTCTCAGGTCTTGCGCATTGATTAGTGTGTGTATCAGTATGTCTATTTCTGCCATTCGCTCAACAGAACTCAGAACATCACTTCGTCAGGCATGGGCTTAAACGATCACAGGACCATGGCCATCATGCTCGTGCCGTAATGGCTCCGCGGTTGTCCCTGTCTGCTCCTTTGCCTTGGAAGTCTGGACGATGACCAGCAGCGGGCGACTCAAGTGTTAAATTCCACCCTCTGTCGGCCCGGGACGCGTCCGCGACTCCGCGTCTGTGTCACTTGATCGAGTCCTGGAAACACCGTGCACTCATACTTACATAGTTCCAACGAGATCCCGCGCCCGAACCGACGAAATCGACATGGTCCTGCTTCGTATAAATGTCGGTAGGCACCCTGATAACGCCCCACCGACTTCTTGAGTCTGTTGCGGTCTCCCCATGGCGTGGCTTCATTTCGCATCACGGCTCAGCGCATTGTTGTTCGCGCTTCATCTCTCCACTACGCTCGCGCTCTCTCAATTTGACCGTGCGGCATGTCAATACCCCACAGAAGACCCCTTCGAAGGTTGCCCTTCCAACACGCTCCTCGTCGGACCCTCAGGCAACTTCAGCACCATCCAGTCCGCCGTTCTCAGCCTTCCCAACGATACCGCCCCGTACTTCATCCTCGTCGAAGCAGGCAACTACACCGAACAGGTAAACGTCACGCGCCGGGGGCCGCTCTACCTCCTCGGTCAGACGCTGGCGCCCAATGATCGCACACAGAACCTGGTCGCGGTGTACTGGGCAGCCATTGCAGGCACTGGAGACAACGCGTACACGAGCACGCTCACCGTGGCGCCGACGCTCAATGCCAGCCTGACGGGTTCTGGGCCGACTGGCAATCCTGTGCCTCCCGGGACACCATTCGGCAACACGGATTTCAGGGTGTACAATATGGACTTTGTCAATGACTATGCGCCATACTCGGACGATCCAAGTTTGGCTGTTAGCGTAAGCTACGCGAACACCGGATTCTACTACACCGGATTCTATAGCTATCAGGACACCGTAAGGCGCTCGTTTACTGCAGGCTCAGCTCAACGTTAATGCACCTCTCGGTTGCATAGGTCTACATCGGCAAGCTTGGGAACGCATATTTCTACGACAGCGAAATTGCTGGCCAGACTGACTTCTTCTATGGCTTTGGTACTGCCTGGGTCCAGTCATCCCTCATAACGCTGCGAGGATGTGGCGGCGGGATCACAGCGTGGAAGGGTACCAATACGACGTTCGAGAACAAGTACGGCATCTACATCCACGACTCCGCTGTCATGAAAGTCAACACGAGCCTGAGCATCGCTGGCCATTGTGCGCTCGGCCGGCCATGGGTACGTCTGTACCTCCGCGCTCACCGCTTTGCCACTAACGCATGCATTTTACCACGGCCTACAGAACGCACAGATGCGCGCGATCTTCGCGAACAACTACCTCGACGACAGCATCCGGCCCGCGGGGTACATCGAGTGGCAGAGCACGGACCCCCGGATCGACTATAACACGACGATGGCAGAGTACTACGACGTCGGACCTGGCTTCAATCTCACGGGCAGGATGGACGGCGGCGTGACGGCGCTGTTGACGCCGGAGGAGTACGAGCCGTATTCGAGCGTCGAGAGGGTCTTTCAGTACCCGTTCAGCGGGGAGTACGGGAATATCGCGTGGATTGACTTCACCCCTTGGGCCTAGTCAGGGACGCAGCCACGGAAATCGATGTCGTAGACACTGCGAAGTGATCGTGCACGATTTGGCTCGGTCTTTGCGGGTTAGCTGCGCTGTGCCACTAACGTCACGGTAGCCTGTATGACGATCGGTGCTCATTCAGTGCCATCTTTGCTTGCCGCTCGTGACCATGAGCTGTCGCATTTCATTAGCAGCTTAGAAAACTCCAAATGCTGCTTCTTGAAGCTGCTGGCCGTTCCGCGAAAGTTGGACATCGCCGAGAACTCCGGGCGCGCATGTAGGGGCGAGCGATAAACCCTATCTACTGGCATCAACCGGAACTCAGTAAGCGCAGACTTAGAACTCTGTCATAGTGTTCGAAAGATATGCTTCACTCACTGAGTACTCGTTTGTATAGGTTGAAAGTTATGTGTATCGGGCTTGCGACGAAGTACCTACCGATTGCGCATATGAAAGCGTCCTCACTCCCACTAGCAGGCACTGCATCGAGCGCTTTTGTCACTATATCTGTTTACATCTTCCTCGAGACGTGCCGCGTTGAAGTTGCGGTGAAGCATCCATAATAATTGTTCTTGTGAAGGCACTGCTCGTGCATTAGGATGGCGCCGGTTCTACCTAATCACACGCCCTATATACGAGCAGCGCTATAAGATGGCGACGAGCCTGCTGTGCTTCCCCATCTCCCACTCATCCTACTCCCGTACGTCCAGATCGATCCTTACCCTTGACAAGATGGGAGAATATGATTTGACGTATGGTACTGCTCATCTCGGTGTCAGCATAGCATGCGTGTGAGCCCTTCTACCGCTAATGCTTGCAACTGTCCGTACTCATGTGCTTGGCCACGCAGGCTGTACGGAGTGACGAACCTCCAAACGTTCTTGTACTTCAGAACCTTTCCTGACGATAGGCTGTGGAACAAAATAGGTGTGTTTTGGCTTTGGTAGGTGTACCTCTCTACATCATTGGAGCTCGGAATATCTGCTTACTATTCATGCCAGGTTCCTCGATACAGTGCATATCGTGCTGTGTGTGTATATGGTGTATTATTATGTCATCACTGAGTTCGGAAATCGATTCGCACTCCTGACGTTGAACTGGAGTCTGAAGGTATGAACATTCCCACCCATCACCTCGTTTACAGGATCTTGCGTATGATGTTAATCCCTATCCAGGCACAACTGATTCTAGAGGTATGATCGCGATAATTTGCCTATAGCAACGTCTCGTATCCTATCGCTCATTCCAAATACACCTAGGCATTGGTCATATCCAGCGCGCAGACGTGAGTATTCGCTTGTTTTACACTCGTGTTCCGCGGCTCTGGCTGATGTTTGTCCGTACGAGCCAGTCTCTACGCTATCCGCGTATGGAAACGTAGGTCATTCTTCCGTCCCAATCATCTCGATAATGGGTCTAAATGCTGCTCGTAGTCGATGCGTTACGACCACGAGAAATCGGGGACGAACGGTATCGTCGTATGTTCATCCAATGACCTCAGCAGGAGCAATTCTAATCGCTTTATTCCTCGTGTAGATCGTAGCTACCTTGGCTGGTTATGGTATGTCAAGTTCTATAGCTGTCTCGATGATGACATCTAAGCTGACCGCTTAACATAGCTTGTAGTCTTGGTCAGTTCTTGCCGTGGCCGCTCCACTCGTCGCTGCTATTAATACAGAATTGAATGGTCAGTGTTCTGTTACGAGATGTAAGTAGTCAATCTCCTGTCGCCTGCGCTTACTGATCCTCGCCGCTACAGTCCCCGTCATAGTCGCATTACCGATTTCTTCGAACCGAGCGGACTCGTGAGTTTCAACATCTGACCCTTTCCGATATGACAAGTTACATTGTTGGAGTGCAGTGGATCTCCTATTATCCCAACATCAACACTGCGATCGTCGACGCTATCATTGCAGGCTCTCTTTGCTATCTCCTTGCGCGGTGTCGTACGGGTTACACGAGGCAAACCTCATATCTCACTGCGCCACTTGCGGTGCACTAACCCTTTTGTATCGAAACAGAAGCGATTCAACCCTCGGTTGGCTCATGTTCTACGTCTTCAATACAGGAGTCGTCACATGGTAAGCTGTCTCAGCTCGCACACATGATATATACTCACCCATCCTTCGTAGCGTGTGTGCAGTCATTGCCGCAATCATGGTACGCCTTTAACAGATGCATGACTTAGCGCCACCCTCATGTTCTCGTCGGCCTAGGTGAAAACACTGCCGTACACATTTGCCATTGTTGCAGCACAGGTCATACAGACAAAGCGTATGTGCCAGCCGCTTTCTCGCCACACTACTGCTTACCTTCACCTGACATCAGTATACGTAAACTCCTATCTTGCCCTGTGAGTTTAGCGCAATGTCCCGCATAGCATATACTGATCTCGTTTCCACTACCCAGAACCAACGCACGCAGCTCGCTTCGCCTGCACAATCACCGAAGACCACTTTCACCAGAGTACATGATGCGCCCCATCGACCCCACTTCGCGTCGCTCAGACAGCACCATGGACACCGCGAAGCCTGAGGACGCGTTCTTCCCCGAATCGCCAGACCACAGCGCCAGCGGAAGTGCTGAACGCATCAATCTGCCGGCCGTGGCCCACCATCGCCACAGCACAGTCCACATCAGTGACAAGCTCGCCCTGATGGATGGGGAGACACGGTTTGATTGGAACGTAATGAACAAAGAGGCAATGCATTCAAAATGTTTTTAATGATGTTGAGTCGCACCTGGTGTCCCTGCGGTGTAGACGACGGACTGGGTTGTATTCTTAACGACACGAACGACAATTCGGAAACTTTATGACAGTATGATCTGCATATTATGTATATTGTAAACGATCAGGCATTCCCAAGATTTTCCCCAGTAATAAAGGAGCAGCCTCTCCCAGAGACGAAACGAGTCATGCCGACGATTGCGACTAGGAGCCCTCATCCGATGTCCACTACATGCTGTGGCCTGACTCCAACTGTCAAGTCAAATCGGCCTGCTTCCACACTAGTGCTGCGCGTAGAACCGCACAACTAACATGCCCCCGGCCTGGTGCAATGACTGACCGCCGACAACGGGCGAGTCGCCGGAAGATTTGACTGCTGTCATTGAAGAAGTGGCCTAGGACAAGCCGGACTGTGGACGCACTGACAGAAGTGAATAGCAAGCCGCAGATGATGCGACAAGCATCCGAACAAACAAACCCTGGTCCATCAGCGCTTCAGCGCCGGAAGAGCGCTGCAGAGCGCAGCGCAGAACAAGTTTAGAGGGGCAGGGCTTGACCGCAGAAAGCTTCGATGGCGGCGCAAGGTCTATTCTCAATGATTAAACTGTCACTCATAAACCCATCATGTTGTTTGAGGATGTCTCGGCCGAGAAAAAGCGGGCGAATGACGTACTTGCCAGTAAGCACAGAATAGTCGCTCCGTGAATACGAAACCCGGAGGTTGCGCTCCAGGGCTCTACTGTGTGAGCACATAGACCGACTTAGCAAGTCCAGATTCATCTTGACGTGGCGCGGAGCAGGTGGGATAGCGGGGTAATAGCAGGGTCATTGCTTGTTACATCGGATGCATATGAGCCTGCGGTACTGCGACGTCAAGCCTCTAGTGTTTTGCCTCCTTCTCCGCCTCCTCGATGAACTTCTTAATACTGTCCATCCTAATTAGTTGGAGAAAGTCCGTTCAGTTCATAGAGGAGTGCATGAACACTCACAATTGCTCTTCCTCACTGTAGGACACAAAAGCAAACACACTTGTGAACTTCAATACTATCGGAGCAAAACGCCAAATACGCACCTCGAACTCGCGTTGAACTTCACAGCTTCCTTCACTGTCTCGACGGGTGACTTTCCTGAGCTCGGGGGTGCCGCCTCCTTCTTACCACTCGTCGAGAACACGCCGAGGCCGACCGCGGTTGCGAGGGTGCCAATGGCAAGGTATTCGCTCTTTATGGCTCTGCCAAGGATTACGCTGCAGTATCCATGAGAGCATATTCCCGATGTTTGAAGCAGCGAGACGTACTAGGACATGGTGGCTAGGAAATTGCGCGGAGTGAGCTGTTGGCCGAAGACGACAGCGAGGGCGACTCCGGCTCGCACGTCCGGCAAATGCCGACCCGGTTTACCGCGTCAGTGGCTGCAGCCACAAGCACCCCCATGCCCGTCAATTTCTTAAGCTTACTTACAGCCAACATCTATGACTGCGCCCATGTATGCCGATTGTCCGTACTTGCGCACATTTTGCTAGGTCGTCAGCTGGTCTGTCTCTCAACTCACCAATTTCTTAGCTTTTATTGCTTCGTCGGCTGCAAGAAATTTGAGCTGTGTCGGGTCAGCATTGTCTTTGTCTGGAAATTCACCCCGAGCTATTCTCCGTGAACTGTCGGACGCTGCTTCCTGCATGCGCATATAAGATGAGTTCTGTAAGTGATATGTTATTGTGGGCAATGTCGCTGAGCCTCAAATCAATTCCGAACCTTTAGCATGCTCACTGTATGACGAACGATGCCTGTGCATGATCAACACTTTGCGGCTGTTTCCTGTTCACCTAGCTTTGTCCGCAGCCGAGACTGCTATTTACCTTGCTTGAGCGGCCGCCAGTCGATCATACTCAAGGGGACGAAGGGCGTACTATATGTTCCTATTCGGTGAACTCTTAAGCACCTCACGTTGCAGTGACTGATAATTGCAGCTGGTGCTAGTCTCCGTTGCAGACCATAAAGCCGGCAAGATAGTACGCGACGGCATAAGTTCGCCGTCAGTTCGTTTATGCGCGTTGTAAGAGTGCCAAGTTCCCTCGGTATTGTACGCCGTTGCAACGGTCTTGGCACGAAACTGTCATACCAATGATTCCATAATTCCGTGGCCCCACGCGGAAATGTCAAGACTCAAGGTCTCGATGTCCTTCTGTCCTCTTGGCGATCCATATTCCCCTGGATTTCATCTGCATAACCAAATGACTCACTTATCTCTAATATTAATGGTGACGGGGAATCAACCTCTCGACTTTACCCTTTCGGTGCCCGAGCTCTATCCAAACAGTACGGGATCGTCCGATGCTTTCATATTCAGTGCTAACTCCACCTATATTTTGGTAGGCACGAGATTTGACAGCGGGCCTGCTCCGAGTCGTGCCCTTGTCCGGCCCCATGCAGCGATCGATGAACGTAAAGTCTACTTGCCTTCTCGCCCGCAGCGCGCATTCAGAACGGCTAGTCCAAACCGAAGCCTTTTGCTGTGACGGATCCGTTGCAAAACGGGCAGAACATGCCGCTCGAGGCAAGCCGACTTTTGCCTCTTTGACAGCTACAATCACTCGGCGGACCATGCCACAGCCGCTACCCCTTGGCACTCTCGAGCCCCTTTCCGACGAACGCATTGTGAATGCAAGTGGGGGTCCTCGGATCGGGTTAGCAATTAGGAGTGGAGATGCGCCTCGTGCGTATGAGTTCTTCTCGCCCGCGACAATGTGGGTCAGCGGGTAGCGCCAACGCATCGGCGCCTGCCTTGACACAGGTCGCTCCGAGCAGCGCGGTTTGGGCGCCATGTGATTCTACATGGGGCAACCGTACTGGTCGCTTCCGAAGCCAGCCTCGACTACCTCGTGGACTGCAGATTGAAGGTGAGATGAGTATGCATTCGGTGACTTTTTCCAGGACACTGCCCAACTTGGCATCTGCCCATCTCCGGTCTGTTTCCTCCGACATGGACCTGCTGTCCTCGATTTCGCGAGGCGTCTCGGGCTTTAACAAGGCCCTAGGGGCAGACGCGCCCTGCGCTTCCGTTTCTCTTCCTCTCAATCCGCCCTCGCCCTCGGTTTCCTTATAGCCCGCAGTCTGTGTCGCGCTCTTCGTGCCGGGCACTTCTCTCCTTTCTTTTGCTCGTCATAGCCATGTATCCCCCAGCTCTCTTCGTCACCTTGATCTCCTTGGCCGGCGCGGCGCTGGGGTTTGAGCTCATTCACGACTACTCAGGGGATCACTTCTTTCAAGGATGGGACTACTACGGCAAGTGGGACAACCTAACCCTAGGTGAGCGAGCAGTGCACTGCACAGTTGATTGAAACCAATATGATACAGGAAACGTCACCTACCTGACGCAGGAGGCTGCGGTGGAACAAAAACTGACCTACATCAACACCGCGGGGAACGCGATCATTAAGGTGGACAATTTCACTACAGTCGCCAACGGAGAGCGGCGCAATTCTGTACGTTGAGACGCCTCGGCTACTGTCATCTCGCTCACTTGCGTCTACCAGATTCGCCTTACGTCTCAGGAGTTCTACGACTTCGGTACCGTATGGGTCGTTGACGCGACTCACTTGCCATACGGATGTTCTGTCTGGCCGGCGTTCTGGAGCACTGCACCCAACTGGCCAGACGGTGGCGAAATAGGTAACCCTAAGCGGACCTCAATGAATCTGAGCATGGGTTAACATAAATACATACAGATATCATCGAGGGTATCAACAATCAGGCCAGCAATCAGTGGGCCATCCACACTACGCAAGGCTGCTATCACACGCAGGCGCCGGCCGACCAAGCTGGCTTCAACATTGACACGGATTGCAGCACGGCCTCGGGTTGTACAGTCGGCACAGATGCCCCGAACACCTACATGAGCGGGTTCGCTGCTGCTGGGGGAGGTGTATACGCCACGCAGTTCGACACTACTGGTATCTTGTGAGCGCCCTCCACTCAGCTGACAGAGGCACACAACTGATGAACTCTCCTAGCATGTGGTTTTGGACTGTGAGTCTATCGGACGGCGCGCCCATTATGCATTAGCACTGAGCTGAGCGTTCCGTACAGCGGGACCAAGTGCCTGAGGACCTCACCAGCAATGCCACCACTCTCGACGTCTCTACGTGGGGTGATCCAATCGCCAGCTTCCCTAGTGACCAGGAGTGCAATGTGACGCAGTTCTTCACGCCCCAGCAACTCATCTTCGACATCACGTTGTGCGGCGTCTGGTGAGGCCCGATCGTCTATCAATAGCCCTACACAGTACTCATGATGGGATCTCGTGGACAGGGCGGGCGTTCCAAGCATTTACAACGCGCAGTGCCCTAATGCGGGGCCGAACAATGACTGCGTGCGTCTTTATCGATCACCCGTCTGCTCAGACGAAAAGCCTGTGGCTGACACGAGCCTGACCTATTGTAGTACCTGGACGACGTCGTCGGGGACGGCAGCAACTACGACGAGGCCTACTTCGAGGTCTCCTACGTCCGCACCTACGCCACCGGAACCGCGCTCGCTGCCGCACAGTCTGCGAGCGCGACGTCAACGACGAGTGCCTCGGCCACTGCCACGCACTCGGACCCCTCCACGACGGCGAAGACGCAGACGTCGGACGCGTCACTGCCAAGCGTGAGCCTGCACGGGCTGCTGATCTTCTCGATGTGCGTGGGTGGACTCATAGCCGGCAGCGTGCTGCCGCTGCTGTGAAGGATTGGCGGCTATGTATAGCGCGCTGGACACTTTAGACGGACTAGTCTTCTCTGATCGGTGTACTGGATGCGCGCACACCCCGTGCTCACTAACGACCTACCTACCCATGACGCTCCGACTCCTGACGCTCGCTCTTCAACTTATATTCGTTTACCGTAGGTACCTCTTGCACGGACTTCTTGGTTGGCCTGGTAGATCACGGACTAGCTGTCGTAATTCCCCTTATAATGTGCTACTTCGGCGTTGGGTTCACAAGAGATATTGTTTAGGGCGTCAGTCGCGTTATTCCTGTCCGACGCAAGCGGACACGGGTCGCCGCGAGAGGTTCGAAGACCTAGTTCGAAGTCTCGTGTCGCCCTCACGCAGCGGTGACTTCCAGGTGAGTCTACGTGCAGCCTCTAGATTATGAACGCCGTCCTCCGTCACGCTATCGAACCTCTCAACTCCGTTCACGCGAACCTGTATTGATACTGGCCACGTCTATTCCCATGCCCGTCAGCAAGCGTTCCGTGGTGTCCCACAACTCCCGCGCTAACGCAGGGTTCCGCGCGTCTGGATGCGGGGGCGTCCCAATGCGGCCAGGCGGCTGGAGGAACGCCCCCCTATAGCGCTCAGCGTCTGCGCGCACGTCGGGCGCAGCCGCGGCGAAGACAGACGTGAAGGCGCCACGCGCGGGCGGCGTCCACAAGGTGCGCACGAGCAGGGACATGATATAGGAGATGCCGGAGGCATGCGACGCAGCGTCGTTCTCCACGCCGTCTGCCGAGGTGCGGCAATACAGCGGGCGAAGCAAGGCGCGGTTAGCCGGCAGGACGGTGCGAGGAGAGGTAGGACGTACCGGTGCGCACCAAGCCTGGATCAACGGACATAGCGAGAATGGGTATGCCGGCCCCATCGAGGCGCCTTTGGAGCTCGGCTGTGAAGAGGACGTTCGCGAGCTTGCTACGGCCTGTGAGACAAGTATATATAGGTGTGATGGCTGAGGCGAGGTAGGTGTAGGAGCGTACAGTATCTCGCGAGGCTTGGCCCTGGGATTATGTCCCACTTGTGTTCGTCGTTGAAGTCGTCCCGGTCATTGAAGCGGATGCCACTCCTGAGAAATGCGATGCCGCCCGAAGAGACCTAGGGTATGTACACCAGTCAAGATGTTATGAAACGCACCCCCAAACGACGCACGGAGTGCTTACATTAACGATGCGGACGTCGCCCTTTAGCTCCGCGGCTGTCTTGGTTAGGAGCGGGAGGAGGGTCATTGTAAACACAAAAGGGCCAATATGACTGCCAGGTTTCGGATATCAGCGTTATGAGTGCAGACACGAGATGACACCTATACTTAATCATCATAGCATCCTGAATGTCTGGGAGCCGATACTAGTTGAGTCGTCCAGTAAACTCGGCGGAGTAACGTGGACAGCTCACCATGATGTGTCCGAGCATACGGACCGCGGGGCCTTCATACAATATTCAGTCATTCATTCAGAGCCTATGAAGATCAGGACCGATCAGACTTGCATAGCTGCATTATTAACTGTGAAGGAGATGAGGCCGGACATGAGTGCTGAAGATTTCATCGAGGAGATGAAGTGTGCCATCATACTCAGTACATCCAGACGATCTTCCTCGGAAAGCAGTTCTTCCGCTGCCGTCCGTGCCAGGGCAGGATTGCTCAGGTCAAGCCGCAACGATTTCACTTGTCCGTTTCCCGGCGCAAGACCTTCTTCATGCAGCCGTTTGATGGCCGCCTGTGCTTTCGCCTCGTTCCTGGCGGCCATGTATACCGTTGCACCATGCCGTGCAAGATGTTGGATGGTAGCATATCCGATGCCTCCGCTGTTCAAGTCCATTCCATTGCTTGTTAGGCGGAATGTCACAGGCAAACAGGATAGCGGTCCTAAGCTCACTTCCCACCCGTGACGACGGCTATCTTGCCGTTGAGAGACGGGATGCCTTCAAGTTTGTCTGGGATGAATGTCACGTCGCCGGTGGTAGATCGACTCATATCTAGTTACTGGCTGGGAGCAGTGCCTACAGCCTTGCCGCCGCAAGATTGCGTGTGTACGCACGGAGCGCTTGCGAAGCTGAGCCTGAGCATATTGCTGTGAGCCTGTGATGTCCGACTGTCCATGTCAGGCCCGGCAGCCGTCGCCGTGAATCTATTGCAAGAATAGACGGACTCTGACGGAGAATGAGGTGTATGAATTACCGGCTGTCCTTCCTCTTGCTGTACAACACGCCTGGCCCTGGTGTTAGCGTTTGGACTTCGCTGCTGTACTCATTTTGAATGCTGGTCTGGACAACGTAGAACATCCCAAGTACACGCAAAGCTGCAGTTGCGGCGCTGACACGGTCGACGAGTTCACGGTCATGTGATGACATCATGAGCGCGTCGCGATGCCGTCGCGTGTCTCCGGTTCGCATCGCGAGCTTCACCGTGACAGTCTGAGCTACAATTACAGTGTTGAAGCAGGACTAACGGCTAGCGTAAGAGAATTCCAGTTTGAGATATGCACTGTGCGCTGAGTAGCTGCAGTGACGGAAGACACGAATTCAGCGTATGTTTCATCACTGTGATTAAATTTTGGCTATAGCCCTGTAAGAGGCAGGTAAGAGGGATCAAAACTCTGCGACGATAACGTGAACCGAGATTTCAGACATGAGCCAAAGTGTTCTGAGCCTACTTCCTAACGCGCCGGGCCAGCTGAGATCTCAGATTTCCGTGTGACCACTGACGGCGGACGGGATCGCTCACTGCCATCCGCACAACCATGAACCTCCATGATAAAACAAGCAAGTCCAAGAAAATGATTCACTTGATGAATTGTTCTCTGCAGTGAGGAAGCGCGACGCCTGCACATGTTCAAACTGCTCAGGCATGCTGAGCCTTGGATGAGATCAGCTCGGCACGTGGAACCGCATCAGTCAGTCAATAGGATACGATAAGTCCATATAGAGATATTGAATAAATCAATCTCGCCGACAGCCTACAAATTTTGCTAGCACATGTCTCGAACTGAATAATCCAATCTTGTGGCTGAGCCTTTCTGGGAAGCGCATTCGCAACCTTGCGCACCGTCTTCATCTTCACCCGCCACCCTCGCAGCTCCTACCTCTCACCAAGTAACTGCCTTCCCTGCCTATCTACCAGGAGAAGTTCTGCCGACTGCACTTCCCACAATCCGCTGTGTTTCCCCGTTGATCGATATACGAGTCTCTATTTCGCCGACACCCGCTTGCGCGTCTTGAGACAACACCCTCCTATCGGACGACCTACTCGCATGGTCTCCTCGCAGCCGCAATCCATCTCCAGGACCTTGTCTTACGCCGACCGCGCGAAGGGCTTTCAGTCTGTGAAGCCCAAGAATGCCTCTACCACTCAACGACTTCCTCAACCGTCAGGCTCGGGGACTGGTGCGTCTGGAATCGCCGCAGATACGAACATGACCACCTCCAAACCAACACCGTCTCCACACGCTGAGACCCTTATGCCTTCTGCCAGTCAGCCGAGCTCCAGTCCACCTCCACTTCCTGCTCCGGCCACAACCACCACGAATGGTGACGTAAAACTATCATCTGCTGACTCGCCATCCTCGGTACCGCCGAATGACACAACATCCAGCTCGAACGCCGCGCACAAGTCTGTACCCCCTCCAGTGAATGTCTGGAACCGCCGCATGGAACAAATGGCACAGACCCGGGCAAAATCCGGTCAACCCTCATCGCATCAGCCGCTTCGGCCCCCGCCTAGTCCTCAAGACCACACGGTTAATCTTCAAAACGACGGCCACGACGTGGCTTCCTCAAGTCCCACATTACAGAATGCTACTAATCCCGCACAGATCTCATCCACGACGGTGGCCAATGGTTCTAGCGACAATCGCAGAAGCGACGAAGACGACGCGTTTGTCGTGCGTCTACGGGTGCGCTCGCCTCCTGTGAGTGACATTGAGAGTTGGCCCGAGGTTGGAAAGGCTATGAGTAGCGGGAGTGGGCCCTCTGACCCCGAGTACGGCGCGAACGTGCAGGAGAAGGGCGACAGAGAGGGCGACCCTGCATCGGGGCAAACACGGAAGAGTGCGTCTCATCTCTCCAAATTTTGTCCGCTCCTCAGTCCATCACCGCTTCCCATTCGCCCTGTGAGGTAGCGTGCGGACGTCACCCTGCGTTCATACTGACGGCGGGTCGCCTTCGTTCTTGCAGGCGAGAAGACGAAATGGGTGCCAATTCCTGCGGTCGAGCTGCAGGCCGCTGCAGATGCACAACAACGCGCACAGCATATGCGCAATCGTTCTTCACAGCACCTCAATGCGCATCAGCGACATTCGAATCAAGGGTCCGCCTCGGCGTCAGCGTCTGGTTCAGGCTCCCAGGGCCAGAGCCGAACACAGTCTGTCGCAGGAGGGACGCGTCAGTCCGCGTCGGGCTCACATGCTGGGTCCGTCTCGCAGTCGCAGACGCAGAGCAGGACCGGCAGCACGCAGTCAAGTCCGCCTGGTGCATTCAAGCGTGGCGGGCGGCGCCTGCCGGAGGAAGGCATGACGTACCCGGCAGGTGCAAGTCGCAGCATCAGCATGCGTTCATCGCGGACAGGATCGCCCCAGACCTACCAACCGACGCTCCCGCCACCGTCGGACGCAGTTGCTAACGCGATGGGCTACCGAGGGTTGCCCCTCAGCCTCGGGAGGGGAGGCTCCGGCCAAGGAGGGGAGCAAGACCAGCCTGGAATGCCTCCGTATTACGTGCCCATGCCGCCGAGATCTTATCATTCGCCTCATCCTTCCGACTCTCCTGTCCATCCACCATACGCCCTTCCCCCGATTGCTCCTGTACCAACATTGTATTCTACGCCTAGTATGCAACCGCCTCCACCGCCGGCACCTTTCGCCGGGACGCCGCCGTATCCGATGTATCCGCAGTACGGCTATCCGTACCCACCATATATGTATTGGCAACCTAGCACGTCGCCCGTTGTCCCCGAGGGCGTTCCACCGCCCATGATGCTTGGTCGGCCACCCCTACCAGGAGAGAACGAGGGCGCCACAACGTATCGCGATCCAGGGTTCGTGCTTCCGCCCCCAGCGTCATACGAGCGCCCGGTCGACCAGCAGCCGCAAGCCACCCAAGCAGGAGGTGCGGAGGGTAACGCGGCGCCGATTGAGAGGGGCAGGAGGTTGAGGGAACTGAGCTTTGGGACGATAGATGCGGACCCGGCGAGTGACCCTGATGGCGAGGATTCTGGGGCGTTGGGTCTTCGTGTGACCAGCGAAGAACCGCAGGAGGAGGACGGAGCGGCTAAGCCAACACCACCTTTCGCCATAGGCGTTGCGCCAGGTGAGCCGGGACCAGCGCGTATACGCTCGCGCACACATTCCAAGGGACGTACGCTCGTCCTCGGCGGCACCGTGCCCGCCGTCTCACGGACCGTGTCCGAACAGTCGGATCAGCCAGGTGGGGAGGCCGGTTCTGGCGCGCGGAACGCAGTCGAGGAAATCGAAGCTGCTGTCAAGGTCATCGACCTGACGGAGCCTGGCGAGACAAAGTGGGAGTTCGGTACGACCAAGCAAGTTGACGCGGAGGTTATCGCGGAGGTAGGCCCCAGCATGCCTCGCGTCAATGGTCCAGAGCAACCTGTACCGCCGCCACCCGGTCCTGCGCTGGGTGTGACAGGGATGGATCCCGTTTCGCCGCCGTTTGTCCACCAGTCGACATATGTCGCTCCGCCGCCCTTGCCCCCGATCATGACCACCACCAATGGTCTCGGTTCCGCCCACTCGCCGTCCTATTCGGGACCGTCCGCGCTGCCCCCTCTGTCAACGTCCGATGCAAGTCAGAGCGACGATTTGCGCGTGAAGGACTACGGGTATGGCTTCGGCCGGAAGAACTACGCTCCCTTTTCTGCGCACGGTGAGCGGCGCGACTGGCAAGCGGAGCGCCCGCCGGAGAGGGAGTACTATGGCCGCTCGAGACGGGGATCCTTTGGGGGCGGTTACGGGTACGACCGTGGAGGCTACGAGCGTGGCGGCTTCGGAGGACGTAGAGCGCGCGGTGGAGGCAGAGGATATGAGGGAAGAGGTGGCTACCACGCGCGCAGCCATTCACGGGGCGGTGGTGCATACCACGGTTCGCAGTCGCGCCAGCCTCCCTTCACTGTTCAACCGCCACCGTTGCAGACCGACGTCAATGGGTACTACGCGCCGCCGCCTCAAGGGACTACGTATTACACCCCTCCTTATGACCCTTACTTGACTGGCTACCCCGCTCCAGCGTATCCACCGTTGAACTTACCCTCGGGGGCTCCTCTACCGAAACCGATATCGGAACCGAGCTTCCCGCTGGACTCTGTGCGGTACTACCTCCTAGGCCAACTGGAGTACTACCTCAGCCCGCAAAACCTGGCACGGGACTTGTATCTCAAACAACAGGTATGTGAGCATAACGAAAGATGTCAATGGCATGGCGTTGACGTAGGCTGTTGCGTAGATGGACTCTCGCGGGTGGATATCGATACCGCTCCTCGCGTCGTTCAAGCGCGTCCAACAGCTGACGACGGACCTGCAGCTCGTAAAGGATGTGCTCACTCTGTCCACCGTGGTCGAGGTCAGGGACGAGCACGTCCGCATGCTGCAGTGGGCGCAATTCGTGTTGCCCAATGCTTCGGAGAGCACCGTTGAGAGTATGGAAGAGCTGGAGTGGAGCACGTCAAGCCACGTGCTTCATGATTCCACCCTCGCGCACGACGAGAGCCTCACAACTGAACATGGGGATGAGGGCGAAGAGGAGGAAGAAGAGGTTGTCTTCGTCCTTGAACGCCCGGCTCCGGAGGCCTGAACACCCTGCTGGCGGATGTAGCCCGGTCACGAGCTGGTGTAGGAGGGCACCCTCGCATGCCATTCTCCCAGTCGGTCATGGGCATCCGGGACGTGCAAATCATGATAGCGTCCTGGCGGCGCATGTAGACAATGACTAAAACCTGCGCACACACGCAGCGCCTTTCATAGATCTCGCCGAGACAGGCCGTCGACAGCCAGCACTTTCGTCGCCCCCCCCCAGCAAGAACATTCAGCAAGATTGTATTGTCGGACTTCGCCCCATACGTCTCTCCTTCATCCTCTGCCCCGGTCTGCTATCGGTCCTGTGACAAACTATCGCAACGAGCCTCGAATGCCAATGATCTCATCGCATACACAACGCATATGCACCGCTAAGCTATCCTCTTCTCATCTTGGGCATTCCGTATGTTCAGCCTGCCACGTCCTGTGATGTCGCGCGTACGTGTATTCTCCCGATACTGTGCCCATCTTGACCACGGTCGTTCTAGTATTACTATTCCTGTCTCTGCATAATAGTCGCTGTCCTTTCCTACGGGCGAATCGAGCATCTTGCCGAGTTGTCGTCTTCATTTACTTGTTGATCGACCACAGCTGTCGGGCGGGAACGTGGTCGGCTGCCGACATTCGATTATTGGTGAATGATCAGCGCTCGCGTGGTTCATCTATGCAATTTCACTGTAAGCACGAAAGGTTGCATTTAAAGAATACCTTGACGACCGGCACCACTTCATTCGCAATTGACGTCCTCGAGGTGGGCGCTCAACTTTTCAACTGCTCCCGTTGGCCTTGATCTGGACAGTGGACACTGTACTTACAACTCCGGGCTTAAGCTGCAAGGTCCGGCTTCGAGCTCTAGGCTTCATCCATGATCTGGTTCGTACGTCAGTCAATGTATGGGGCACTATTTAACACCAAGCTAGAGGCCGAGATGGTGGATAAGGGCCGGGCAGACTTACAGATCACCCGCGTTCCCTGCCATTGCCAGGAACTGATTCCGTGCACACTGTATTCCACTTGTCACGAGGCTGGAGCCTCCACCCACCGTCCACCTTTACCTTGTCGGTCCTGGTCCGCTGTCTGGCATGCATGCTGTACCCGCCGCTTATATTGGCCCGGCCCTGCAGCCTGTGGAGGTGGTGGCAATGACATGTGGTCATGACACGCCCATACCAGATACAGCACCTGTATGAATCTTAGACGTCGTCCCTGCATGGCTCGATACAACTGGCCGGTGAGTTACTTACCATGACTTTCGGTAGCTTGCTTTCTTCAGGATCAGCTTGACTAGCTTGAGTGTCTGTGACTACTGAATTTGAGTGTGCTTGTCATTTAAGATTGCCCTGGCAAGACACGCTGTTCGTTGGCGACTCGCGGTCTCCAAGTATTGGACGCTAGAGGGACATACAGAGCGGTGCCTAATATTCACCATCAGTGGCAACCACAGGGCGACCACGTCGCGTCCAACTTCCGACAGGCTCCGACAGGCTTGTCCTGGGCTTGTCATCTTAATTTCCATGCGGAGATCTAGCGAAGTCGATCTGGAGAGATGTCAGGGTGATGCACGTATTAACCGCCGACTTGTCTGTAATAAAATGCTATCATCTGTATGAGATACCCTCTCGCATCCCGCCGCTCTCGGGCACAGCAGATGCCCTGCCTGCCCTGCCTTCCATGCGTTGGTCCAAGCCCGCCACCCCGACCACGCCAGAGACATGGCCGCCACACCCCCCACCCGGAGAGACGGAGCTCGAGCGTGCAGTGAGGCTGGAGGAGGAGAAGGAGGCCAAAAGGAGATCGGATGCCATTGATAGAGAGCTTGAATTGGAGAGACTAGAGCAGCGGAAGCATAGGTACGCTACGAGGGTTTTATTACTCGGTCAGTGTATTCTCCTCTTCCGCAGAGTTCCCGCACTCATTGGGTGACGCGGACTACGCAGGCCAGGCCGAGTCTGGCAAGTCCACGATGCTGAAGAACTTCCAGCTGCATTTCGCACCAGAGGCCTTTCATGCCGAGTCCGAGGCTTGGCGCGCAGTCATCCATCTCAACCTGATCAGGTCCGTGAACTTCATCCTCGACCTCCTGCCCGGCGGGCCGTCGTACCTATACGAGGATGGTGGGAGCCGCCACTCGCGGCAGGTATCGAACGATACGCTGGACGATGGCCTTCTGCGACATTTTCGCATGCGATTGTCCCCCCTCCGCCAAGTCGAGCTAATTCTGGTGCAACGGCTGAGCGCGGACGATCCCTCGCGCGCTGCAGCCAACGTCGAGGAGGCTATGCCATGGTACTACGGGCGAGCTTCGGAAGTCTCCATCCGCGGGGGATCTGGTTGGAAGGCACTGCTGCATCGAAAATGGAACTCGCCGCAGACTGGTGCACGGCCAGACGAGCTGGACAAGGCCCGGCAAATACTCCACGCCTGTCGAGAAGACATCGCCGAACTGTGGCGGAACCCAGAGGTCCAGAATCGGTTGGAAGCGGAAGGCGTAGTCCTGAGAGAGCAGTCGGGATTGTGTGTCCACAGTTCGACCCGGTGTTTCCATGGCTCGCTAACTATGCTGTTTCAGCTTCCTCGACGAGGCACTCCGTGTCGCAGCTGCCGATTATGTACCGACACCCTGTACGTTTCACCGTTCCCCGGCCTTGTACGCTGTTGACAGCATACGCAGATGACATCCTCCGGGCTCGCCTCCAGACCATCGGCGTAGAGCAGCACATTATATCAGTGGAGAGATGTAGGTTCCTCGCGTGCTGTCAGTGCCGCATTCAGTGGCTGACGCATCCTCTATAGTCGGCGAACCCAGCCACCGATGGATGTTTTACGACGTCGGTGGCGCGAAAGGCCAACGAGGTGGGTACACGGGTGTAATACCCCCGACCGTTCGTTGAAGTATCGTTACCAGCGACATGGGTCCCTTTCTTCGATGATGGTTAGTCGCACCTTATGGCTGCTTTGACCAGAAGTATGAATTCAATATTGCTAGTGGACGCTATCCTCTTCCTCTGCCCCATGTCTGCCTTCAACGAGGTGCTGCTGGAGGACCGCAGGGTCAATAGGCTGGTGCGTGGCAGCGCGTGTTGCGCATCATATCAACATATTGATAAATGCACTACACAGCTCGATTCCTTCAATCTGTGGAAGACAATCTGCATGAGCCGGCTCCTGAAGGGGACGACGTTCATCCTACTTCTCAACAAGAGCGACATCTTGAAGAGCAAGCTAGAGTCCGGCGTGTCTTTCGTCCGTTACGTCAAGAGCTACAGGGACGGCCCGAACGAGTTCGAGGCAGTCTGCGAATGTAAGCTGTCTTGTGACCATGACAGCGTCCAATCCTTACTCCTTTCCCGAAATAGACCTGAAACGCAAATTCGTCGCTATGTGCAAGCACAACTCAGCCCGAGAACGTCAATTGCACGTTCACATCACTTGCGCCACCGTACGTGCCCGTCCATCTGTATGCCTCATGTGACGGTGCCTACTCTGATTGTCTATGCAGGACATCAATACCACCTCCATTGTCATCAACCGCAGTAAGTGATCCGTGGCCGCACACTGTTTGCCGGCTGACGGATGCTTGCCTGCCCTGCAGTCAAGGATGCCATCGTTGTGAACAACCTCATCAGTAGTGATTATATCTAGCTTCATGGATGCTGTGCGGACCGCTTGCAAAAGTATTGTCCTGTATAGTGCGATAGTGCGCCTAAACATTGCTATTTCTACCCGGAATGTAACCTTCTACATTGTACTCGTGCTCATGTAATTCGTATATGTACCCCATGTTGTTGTTGTTGTTGTTGTTGTTATTGTTGTTGCTATGATATCCTTACTTAAGGCACTTCCTGTAGACTCGGTTCACTCTAGATCTTTCTTGTGAATACCAATCGCTGTTCAACCGCTGAATTGCAACCAAGCAGACACGAAACACAGAGAGGATACATGCGTTACAGTTAGGTCTCTTCGTAAACGTCAGCCTCAGTCTCCTCAGTCTCCTCGTCCAAGTACGTACACCACAAAGGAGGCGGTACGCAGAGAAGGTCGTCGGCGTCAAGCACGTCCAAGGCAGCGGAAGCAGGTCGACTGCAGTTATGGACGACAATAGTTGGGATCGATGCAGCGTCGGCGGGTGAGTCCACATCCGCAGCGAGCAGGGAACCGAATGCAGAGCCAGAGACGGAGGGCGAGCCCTCGACGATGTCGACCGAAAGCTCGTCTTCAGGGATCTGCTCGAGCTTCAACGCCGGGAGATCTTCAGCGATGGTCAGCGCCAGGGACTTGGATGAAGTAATCGCGACCGGGATGATGGGGGCCAACGGTGGGATGTCGCGTGGGATCGTAACCCAGTACAGCTGCCTGGGGATCCACTCGGAATCGAGGTGACCCTTGAGCTTGTCTTCCTCGCACGAGCCAACGAGCGTGGGGCTGGGTGCGCATTCAACGTCCTTGATCTGTACATGGCGAACGTCGAGCTAGCCCATTAACCCATTCGAGCGTAGACTCCGTACCTGGTGGACATGCGTTGCGCCCCATCTCCCAAGGAACTTGCTCGCCAGAGAGGCCTTGGAGCGGGAAGACCGGACAGTGGGCATAGTCGGAAGCAGAAGCGGCTTCGGGCCCTGAGAGCCGGGGACGGGCTTGATCTCGCTCGACCCAGAGCGCAACACGAAGGGGCGTATGGCTCGTTCTTTCTTCGCGCGGTACGCTCTGAGGGTGAGACATTCTTGCACGAGACGGTAGACAGCAACCCCACAAACAACGGAGACCATGACAACAAGCAGAATTGTAAGAACGATAGCAGCGAGAGGCGGAACCTGAGAGAAAGCGGGCTGAGAGACTTGAGACGTAGCAGTAGCATCGGAAGTCGTGGCCGTCGGATTGGCACTAAGAGCGGGTGCCATGTTGTCGGAGGTTCGTCGACCTTAAGCTTGAGGGGCGCGGGCTTGATAGAACGAGAGCAAGAGGAGGGCGAAACCTCGCAAGGATGCGCCCAGCTTTTGAGCATTGTGAGGCTGACCGTTCACGATTGGGCTGACTTGACTAGCACGGTCAATCGTGGCCTGAAGCCCGGGAGACGGTGAGTGCTGCGAAGACGAATGGCAGCCGCCAGTCCAAAATCAAACTCGCTTGTGGTTCGAAGTCTGCAGCCTTGGTCCGGGGCGACACGCATGAGCATTGGTCGAACATTGGTCGACCGTCACTCGCCACGCTGAAGGAAGTCTCAAAGACCCCTGTACGCTGTTTCAGACACTTCCATGAAGCTCGCGTGACTCAGTCTGCAGATGCCGACGAGCATACATACACGTACAGTATTAGTTCAGCGAAGCATGCGACTGCTTGAGCGAAGCTCACCAAAACACACTCGGGTCACTGAGTGACCAAGTGACCAAAATTATGAACACCATCATTCATAGCGTCACACACATGCTGATTGTGTCAATAGGATTGATTGCAAAAGACCAGGCGCGTTGAGGCCCACTCTCCCATATAACAGGGTCTACGTCCATGCCACTTCCACTCCCTGCACCGCGACGCGTCCTGGCACCCGCGCACGCGCACCCCCACTCCGTGGCGCGCAGGCACTACCAGCCATCAACAACTCGGGATGTTGAGAATCCCTTCCCAGAACCTTTTAAATCGGTGAGGGCACGTTGAGGCCGTCTGTCTCGATATGATACGTCCTACAGCCGCACGCCTAGTAGCGGTAGTGGGAGGGCTTGTACGGACCGCCGACGGGGATGTCGAGGTACTTGCTCTGCGCGTCGCTGAGGGTCGTCAGCTTCACATTGAGCTGCTTCAGGTGCGCGCGCGCGACCTCCTCGTCGAGCTCCTTCGGCAGCATGTGCACGCCGAGCGGGAACGCGGAGTTGTTCGTCCAGAGCGCGATCTGAGCGAGCACCTGGTTCGTGAACGAGAACGACATGACGAACGATGGGTGACCAGTCGCGCAACCGAGGTTGACGAGACGTCCCTCGGCGAGGAGGATGATGTGGCGGCCGTTGGGCATCGTGTAGCGGTCGACCTGGGGCTTGATGTTGACGACAGACTTCGCGTTGGCCTTAAGCCATGCAACGTCGATCTCGACATCGAAGTGACCAATGTTGGAGACAATAGCATCCTCGGGCATGACCGAGAAGTGCTCGCCACGGATGATGTCACGGTTACCAGTGGTGGTGACGAAGACGTTCGCACGGGGAGCAGCATCCTCCATGGTCGCAACCTCGTAGCCAGCCATGGCTGCCTGGAGGGCGTTGATGGGGTCAATCTCAGTAACGATGACACGGGCACCGTAGGCGGCGAGAGATTGCGCGCACTAGACAACGATCAGCGACGAACGCACGAGCGACATACAAACACACTTACACCCTTGCCGACATCACCGAAGCCAGCGACGACGGCGACCTTACCAGCAAGCATGACATCGGTGGCACGCTTGATGCCGTCGACGAGTGACTCGCGGCAGCCGTAGTAGTTGTCAAACTTAGACTTGGTAACGGAGTCGTTGACATTGATGGCAGGAACCTTGAGCTTGCCCTCGCGCATCATACGGTAGAGATGATGCACACCGGTGGTCGTCTCCTCGGAGAGACCACGGATGCCCGCGAGATACTGGGGGTACTTCTCGTGGACGAGGTTGGTGAGGTCACCACCATCGTCGAGGATCATGTTGAGCGGTTTGCCATCGGTGAAGGCGCACAGCGTCTGATCGATGCACCAGAGGTACTCCTCCTCAGTCTCACCCTTCCAGGCGAAGACGGGAATGCCAGTGGCAGCGATGCTAATCGATGAATTCAATCACTTGAGGTTCACACGAGTAATGATGAGACACGCACGCGGCAGCAGCATGGTCCTGAGTCGAGAAAATGTTCTGTAACAGGAAAGAGTTGTTCCGCTTCAGTACAGTGCTTAGGTTTGGATGACCTAATACCCACGCATGAAGACCATGAGACCTCAGCACCGAGAACCGCCAACGTCTCGATAAGCACGGCAGTTTGGATGGTCCTAGCGAGGCCTGGTTAGTAGCTGGAGGTGGCCAATATAACCTTGACGTACATGTGCAGACAACCAGCGATGCGCGCGCCCTTCAAGGGCTTGGAGGCACCGTACTAGTGGAGGATATTCATGGCGAGCTCTGGATCACATCTAAGTCCAACACACCTTCTCGCGCATGTACATGAGACCTGGCATCTCATTCTGGATAGATCGCCTCGTTAGCACGAGGGCGATCAACGAGATGAGCCTATACTGACCTCTGCGAGCTCGATCTCCTTGCGACCGAATGCAGCGAGAGAAATGTCTGACGCAAGTCGTTGAACATCTTACAACTGCAAGCCACCTTCAGGATGTACTTACCAGCAACCTTGTAGACCATCTTTGCGTGCAAAAACGATGGGGAGGAAGGTGGGGGGAGGAGACAGAGGGGGGTGAGAACTGGCACGATAACGCAGGTCGAATTTATTGAGCGCCATCACGTGGCCGCTAATTATCGTGACAGTGCGATGAACGTTGTTCGCCTTCTCCCACTTGCTGCCTCGAGTTCGAAGCCCAGAAATCTGACGATTCTTTAATGCATTTTCCCATCTATGGCCTCTCCTGCTAGCGATGAGACCAAGGGGGCGCCCAGCAAGTGTCGCCTTGCAGAGATAGTCCAATACACATGCGACATAGAAGTCGGAGAGCGAGGCGAGCCGCATGTGCATTGCTGGCCAATGCCACGAATCTTCAGAATGTACGTCTCACGAACCGTTCTTCGCGTTAATATGAATGCATACTTCTTGGGAACCTAGCTGTCCGGGGCGACCGGCCGTGGAACTCACGCGCTTCGTGCAAATGGATATGAGTACCGGTGAGGTACACCTCCCGCCAGAGGCAAGGTACGCCTGGCCAGTTCATGTGCACCTGAATATGTCCCCGAACGCCCGAAATATAGCCAACAGCTACCGAAGGGCAAGCCGTGGCGAGACATCATACGCTACGGAGAGAAGGTTGCCGAGTTCACGGGTGAGAAGGCTTGAGCGGGTCGCCGTGAGTATCCTATGTGGCTGGGTCAGACTCTCTCATATGATCCTAGCTGTAGTCCGTGCAGCCAGATTGAACGCATCCGACGTAAAAGTGTCGGCTTGCCAACTTGTTGCCGTGGCCAGTGCCTCATTGACGAGGGTGCAATGTCACGGCAAGTTCCTTATCGTCGCGTTCGACGGCGCTCTGGAATCCCGGAGATCCTATGCGTCGCTGAGTTACATGTTGGAACCTCGCTGAAATTCCGCACTGTAGCCCGCGAACCATACGATGTCCCCCGTGATGATCCATCTATCCGTCCGTCCATCCATTCATCCAATATTGGAACCCCGCAAAGCTCATTAAGATGGGCGTGGTCTGCAATAGTCCAGGAAACTTCTTAGATGCTGCGAATGCGCGGCTGAAATCAATGGCCCCATACGACCGAACCCAGTTTAGCCTTAGTGGAACAATTGATATGACAGCGCTAACACCGTCAGCGAACTCGATGCTTACACGACAAAACTATCGTGCCCTTCGACAACAAACCATTCAATTGAAGCCAAGCCGCGTGTGTGTTCTCCGAGAATATATGGCGGAGCGTTCCGGACTTGCCTCCCAAAATGTTGTTTAAGGTGGGAGTCGTCATGGCGGTAGGAGCCAAGGGCATCCGCCCCAGAAGCATGACGGTCTCTGGACACTCGATCCATGATCCTTCCCTGGGCTGACGCAACGCACAGCGATCGGGGTATCATGACCTCCGTTCTCATCAGAGCCAAGTATGCAGTGCAAGTAGTACGTGCACCGTCCCCTTCACGCGCTGCGGCCTGCACGGGCACTCGTAATAGATTTGCGTTCACGGCGCTGTAACTTTCACCGCTCGGACGTTGGCAAACCCAGCGTCCATCGTTGGATCGGTGCGGTGCGTGCGTGCTCCCGTTGATGGTCCGAGTCGTGGTCAGCCGTTAAATATGATTATGCTTGTAGGAAATGCTGACTGTGGTCCTGACAAGGGGCCAGTCGCATTTTGATGACAGAATTTGGCTGCGCTGCCTAGCGTACAGGAAACGGTTGATGCGCCGGCGACATGTGTAGTACACTCACCCCATATAGTCAATGAACCACCGAAAGCGGTCGCTCCGTGCGGTTTGATTTGAGACGCGGACATCCCTTCCGGGTGTGTATCACTGGAGCACCCGCATCGTGTGCAGTTCAGCCTATGACGGCCCTTACAAGACCACTTTTTAGCAGACGGAGAGTGGTGTAGGCGCAATACTTCTGGGCGAGGCCACAACCGAGACCTCCGGTCAGCGACTGTCGTGTCAGCAAACGACGGACCTAGTCAATCACTGTTCAATGTCGATCATTTTCCCACCCTTGCCGACCACGCATCCCCCAATCTCGAGATCGACACATCGTGTTGAACAGCGGGCTGATGGCCAGACCAAAGTCCCAACTTGGGCCCGACCCATTTAATCAGGCTCGTCCTCTCTAGCTTCCTGTCTCCACAGCGACGCAGAGGTGACGCAAACACGTCCGCTGCAGATGTACCTCCGAGCCGCGCAGGCATGATGCGGCGCGAGGCGCAGTGGGATGGCACGGATGCGAATGATGAGATGTCAACGAACAACGAACAGAACTGCCGGTGCCCCGGACCATGCCCGGACTTCCCCTCGTTGTCTTCGTGACAGCCCGTCCCTGCACCGCCACCCATCGCAAGTTGTCTCCGCCGTACGTCCTACCCCGGGCCCAACATTTCATCACACCAAACGGAGCGCGCACTCTCGGATGTGTTCGGTGCGTTCCCGCAGGCTACGTGTATGTGCATCTCGGAGCAAGCTGATCGTCTGAAGCTTCCGGAGCTAACGCTTCCGTGGGTTGATGTTCCCAGCTCTGCTCCTGTTGACGGAAAAGAGGTGTTTAGCGGATTTTTTGCGTCAGGTCTCCTTGGCTTATCTCAGCCTTCAAGTCGACGATCGTGGGAGTCATGACTGAGCCCGTCTCCCGTTCCGACAGGCCTCTGTTTGTGACAAATAACATTCGGTGCCGGCGGGATATCATCTTTGGAACTGCTCAAACGGTCGCCACGGCGCTCTCGGCTAGGCCGCGTCGACCATGTAACGCCTAACATAACCAACCCTTTCTGTACTCCTTGAATGGAGACGCTCATGGCGATGTCAGTTTGTCAGGTTCTTACTCACCGTTCCGGCCTGTGTAGCCGCGTATGCCTTTAATTAGACTTCCGTTCGAACCCAGAGGCATACATTGCCTCGGCCCATCACTATCAACATGAGCTGCGTCGCGCAGGCTGCATGATATACACCCCATCATTCAGCAATATGTTGAGGTCGTGCCAATGTCAGTCCATGTCACTGCGACTCCACAGCCATGACCTGCCTCGAGTAAGAAGGATACGTGTCTGGCAACGAGCCCCCCTGGCTCCCATGTTTACTGCGAGATGATAGTATCATGATGACTGACACATCTCTATCAGACACCCTGACTCAATCCTTGCCACGTCGGCGGGTGGCGATGGAATGTGGTGGCTTGGTGTGGCAGGTCTCACGGCGCAACACCCGAAGAAGGTAATATCGTCATCGCTGCACCCTCTGGGACTGTACCCGATGCCGGTCATTAATTTGGCTTGTTTCGCAGATGCTGTGCCATCATGAGGATCAACAAAGCAGTGCTCATACGCCATAGCCCGTCGTCTCATAACAACATGTGATTCGCTGTACGTACCAGTACATCGTCAACCGCGTAGATGATACGTAGCCTGCACGCAGCGCGCTCCAGCATAGAAACCGGTTCATCCCCAGGATAAACGCCCATGTTCAGCTTCAGATCGCGGAGATCGCGGTGCCTCGCGACCTCTTGATCATCGTCCTGGGTTTAGACTGCACCATCGGTCGGTTGCGAGTCTGCGACCGTAATGTACGCTTGAATACGGGGGAGCAGTGGCACTGCCAGCTGATGCCTCAGCGTTTCAGCTCCTTATATTGACCTGTCCCGACTGCTTAACTTTCCTCACCCCTGCCGAGACACTCTGTGTTCGTGCTCACTTGAGCTGGCATCTCTCCCCCTCCTGTTGCTTCCCAGCAAGCCACCTTCCTTCTGATCGCGTGCCCTCAGCGATTCGCGACGATTTCCTAATATTGCCATTCACGACCTATTGGCTTGCAAAGTTCATTTCGAATTGGATAATCGTCGTTCGTGAAAATGGCGTACCCTCACGGATCGTGGTCTTCAAAAGAAGAAGGCGGACAAGCGCAGTATTCTGATGCTTCAGAAGCAGTAGGCTTTTCTCAGGTAAACCGGATAGCGTGGTGCCTTATCGACGTCTAATACCCGAATTGACACGACACCTCGACAGGGAACCCATTTCCGGCGCATCGAGCGCGGAATGGTCAGGCAGCCGTCATCGAGCCCAACATCGAGTTTATCCGGCGCCATGGGAGATGCTCATATCACGAACCCTCAAATAGGCGGCAGTGTACCCTCGGGAATGGCTTGGCCCATCCCCCACGGTGCCTACGGCCATCTAGCGGAGGAAAGCTCGCTGTCCTCCTCCTTTGGTCCTGCGCCTCCTACACCCGCCTCAGCCAACTCTTCGGGGGCGTTCGGTCCTTACTACAATCCATACAATAACCCCCAGACGTATAGTCCTAATCCTGATCTCTATTCCCATACCTCTTCTGGCCTCCCGTCTCCCTCTCTCGAGCATTTTGCGACAGCACAGCAAGTTCGTATAGCAGATGCTATGGCTCACACACATCCTGGAATGTCCACCCCCAGTCCCGTTTCGCAGACTGCCTCCGGTTCGATGGGCTCGATGTCTATCGCACCCAGCCCCGCCCCAGGCGCAGTTCCCATGGTGCACGCGTCCCGCCGCCCAAGCTCAGCGGAGACCACGCGGCTGTACCATCAGGTGCGCGAGCTCGAGGCTGAGCGCAACGCCGCGCTCCAGCGCGTACATCAGCTCGAGCAGGAACTGATGCACCGCGCGGGCGGGTTCGGGGGCTCGTTCCCGTCAAGTTCAATGGCACTCCCTTCGCCCGCACAGACGCCGACGCTTCCGACCGCTCTCGAGGAGAACTGGCGTGCACGCACGGAAGCACGCAGGAAGATCTACTGCGCGACGAACCGCGCCGGGAACGCGCTCTGTGCGTGGCACGACTCCCGCCGGGAACGCAGGGCGTATCCGCCGCGCAATGCGCCGCCCGGGGTACTCAACTGCGGGTGCACGCACGAGGAGGCACTCTTCGAGGAGAGTCTCGCGGCCCACGGCGTGGGCAGCTATCACCCCGGCGAGTCCGTGCGCATGGACCCAGCGCTACGGAACCCGCTCCTCAGGCTCCTCCAGGAACGTTACGGCTACCGCGACGGCGACTTCGACTTCGACCCCGTCACGCGGACGTGGCGGAATGGTGAGGACGCTGCGTATTGGGAAGGGCGACTCGCCGCTGGTGCGGCGAACACCAGGCGCAACCGCGCCGACAACTCTCGATGAGCGTGTGTGCCTGCCCTTCAAAAATGTCCGCATGCATATGAATTGTGTGAGTTCTTCATTTCACTCTCATCGCACTGTCGCATTTTTTCCTCCCCCGCATGCATCTGCTATGTTCCACCTTAATTCGGACACCTCGGTTTCCTCCGCTGCTGCACTGTCGCATTACACTACTATGTCTTCGTAGAACATTCTTTCCTCATCCCATTCTTTGCATCCTCCACTGTATCCATCATCAGCCTTCACGGTCTTTTTACCTATCTGTTTGTTAGAGATTTGGTCCATAGGTCTCCCACCCCCACTGTATCCCTAGTTCTCCTTACGATCGTATCATAATAGATGGACCTCGTCCACGCTGTATCTATCCCTATAGGCTCACCCGGGTTCCGCTCAACCAAAGATCACAAATCACTCATGTGCCGCCGGTGCCGCAAAACACGTCTGTCAAGATACTGAAAACCTGTCACGACTTTTTACAGCCTTGCTATGTTGATGCAGGTTTCATGAAGAGCAAACGGGGCTAGTCAACGAAGCGATCTGACACCCGGCAGCTGCTTGCGCCGCGTCACCGGGTCGTCGGTGGTTCACGGTGTATTGCATAGTGCGCGACCAATCACAGTATTCGGTGGGGCGAAAGTCCCGCTGTAGTACTGTGGCGCGGTGACACGTTTGCGTTCTGATAGATGCAGCGTACATCGCGGGCATGGCGCAGAGTGCATGATGAGACCGTAGAAACCATTAACCGATGAATAGTAGTCCCGAAGATGAATCCTGAATGATGCACTCAATGAAGTATTGTCACGTATAACTCGACTCAAGTGTTGTGATATACCGCTCGGAGTAGAGCATCAAGGGGCGTAGTCGTACTTTCCTCCAATTTCTAGTCCCTGAAACAGAGTGCCATCAGTGTTTCAGCCAACCTAAACCAATGCAGTACTCGTCAGTGGCACTCACCCTTCGGTACGCAGGTCTGCGATCCATGCGCCTCTCCGAGTCAGCTCTGTTCCTACCTAGTATGTAATAGAGAAATGGCGTACCGCTCGTGGACACGTCGGAGGTATCTTTCTGTATTGATTCCCAGGAATTCAGGGCACAGCTGTGACATGCACTCGAGCGGAAAGATCATCATGTAGTCTGCGGCCGTGGGCTCCTCTCCGTCGGCAATCCATCCACCATCGACCTCTGTCAGGCGTTGCTCAATCTGTTGCGAAGATCAGTCTATCCTTCGGTGACCTTGTGCATAAGCGGGCCTCACTAGTTGCGCATGCACTCGCAGCCTTGGGTCTATGACCCTAGCTCGAAGCTTGCTCATGAGGAAACTGACCAGAGGCCGGATCAGCCAAGGCGTGCGCTCCGTTATGATGCGCATAATGTATGCATTCACGCCCAGAGGCATGAGAGAGCCCTCCGCGGCGTGTAACCCTGACATCACCACATCAGTCATGCTTACACTGTAGCATACTCCATCTGCCTCCGAAACGTACAATATAGGTCGTGAACCTCGCCACTCGCGGGAGGCCGAGCTCTTCCGTTTCCATATTTACGAATGATGTATTCTGAATGGATCCGTCAGTTTTCAGTCGTTGGCCAGTGAGGGAGCGCGCGAAGAACTGCGCGCGATGATGGTCGGACTATGTGCTAAGCAGACCTGACGTACGGCTGTACGAACGCATCATGGGGGTAGTGAAGTATGAGATGAACGCACCGATAATTGCGCCGCTCTCTGCCAAATTGACGGAGCCATCGGTGATGACGGGTGCTGTTCCGATGGGATTCACTGCCTTGAGCTCCTCTGGAGCCGTCAATCCAGGAGTACGTTGGTACTTCTTGATTTCGTAGGCTACACCGAGTTCTTCCTGCAGCAAGTAAGTGATTCAGCAAGAAATGCGACTTAAACGATGTTCTATACTAACCAGAAGCCAGAGAATGCGCTGGGAGCGCGAATTGTTGAGATGGTGTACAATAATCTTGCCGTTCTCGTTCACAGCGGTATCCGTCATGACTACAATCCGTGAACCTTGATTAACCAGCCGGCGTAGTTGAAGTTAATTCACAGCTATGATGGTGGTATGAGGGAAAGAACGCAGAGATTAAACCTCGTGTTATCCGGCGTCGAAGGGACAAAGAACAAATTCAACGATGCAGTGTCAATCCCGGCGCGGTGGCGTGACGTCAACGCGTTCCGTCGAGGTGTAGTAGCCACGTGGAGCGAGGCGCGCCATGACCAAGAGAGCGCCGCAATGACTCGGAGGAGCCACGAAGAGCCACGACCGCGACCACTGACTCTACTTAGACACTGTGCTGCCAACCTTGACGAAAACGCGATAGACTACCTTTCCGTCCATTGACCTCGGATACCATAAGACGTGGGTGTTACGATGTATCCGCCTTTACTACTTCTAGTCTATACGCTCCTGCCGGCCTATACGCATGCGATATCGTGGCCCAAAGGCAATGCGAGAGTGTCGCAAGAGACTGTAAATGCTGCTCTGGGAGCTCATTCTGGTACGGCATGTGTATCACACGCGATGAGTGCTGCTTAGCCTTGTGATGGGTCGCAGATGAAATTGCACACATTATTCGCGGTACAGGTGAGTATATGCGCCATCACATCAGCTTTGTTGGGAGATAGACAACGACTACAGAATCTCTGCAAGCATACAATCGAAAGCCGGACTGCTTCAGACGCGCCACCGGCCTTATTCAGACGCGCTGTAGTGAGCTAGACATGGATGAAGACGAGAGAATCAGCGGTATGGCGACCATCTAATTCCGATTCTCTCATTTGACCAACTGTCCAGCTGCGATATCCATGACGTTGTGCGAATTGAGCACCGCCAACCATCACTCGCCTCTTGAATGTGTCGCTTTTTCCGCTGAGTCGCGTATATCTCAGACCATCGTCAAGGAAGGATCGCACAGAAGCTGTGTCGAGTCAGTTCGGTTTACTTGGCTATATGCGCACACGAGAGCTTCCTCGCTTAATTTTAAAGAGCATTGTCACGCAGCGCTCAGTATTGGTCTAGCTACTCGGGATATCTACGCGAAGTTTGTGCGTAACGTCAATCGCACGCATATATGCGTGCTGATTCTATCTCCTTACCTACCAGCACAACTGTGCTATGCGTTTCGACGCTGGAACGACATAGGTTTGGAAAGATTTCATGGTTCGTGATCACATGACAACTCAATTTCGTTCCAGACACTGCCAGAGACATATACCGAAATGCAACACTCGAAAATCTGGCATTTCTCCAACATATGAGTGCCAGGGAAATAACGTTACACAAAGCGGAGGAAACCTCCCATGCCATCCTGCAGGTATGGCGGTACCAGGACAATTGAACTCTTCCATTTAGTGTACTCATGACTCCCACAGGACATCTTAGAAGGAGTGGCCGAACTTCGCATCTCCTCAACAGATGCGCAGTCGGTTCTCCAGCAGTTGATCCAAGGAGTGTCAGTGGGGTTGGGCCAGGTTTGTCGCATGGGCCTCTTGTATGCGCTGCTTTCACTGATGCACTGCATCACAGAGCACACAGGCAATGACGGATGCTATCACGTCGCTTCTCGCACGAGCAGGACATGATCAGACGGAAGCAGTCTCGCGGGTACGCTGGAGAAGGCGCACATGGGACATTTTCTGACCCTGTGACAGGTCAATTCTGCCATCGATGGAGTTATTCAACGTGTGAGTGATCATCCTGTCGCATGGCAATGACTACTGAACGCACGCACGTAGCATTCGACATCACTGAATCTCGTTGCGACCTCGCTCGAACAGTCCCTCCAAGACGAGATCAAGGGGGTGCTTCTTCATCTAGGGCAACAGTTCTCAGACATACGCGATATCGCAGTAAGGAACAATCAGGGTCATGCGCAAACTCACGAAGTACATGATATTCGCAGGACACGACTTACACGCATTTGTCTGTAGTAGGCACCGAGTTGGGCAACATGCACCACGTAAGACCCGTCCTCCCCGCCACCTGCAGAGTTCCTCACGCAACCGCAGTCAGTCGCCCAGCTAGGCTCTTCCCTGTCCGACCTCGGCTCCCAGCTGGACTCCAACTTCGAGCAAGCTCAGCAAGCGCTCATCTTACAACGAGGGTCTTCAGTGGCTGCCGCGACCCTCGCCGAGAAGCTCGCCGAGCTTACAGCAGCTACCCATTCGGAGATCCAGAACATCTCTGGCACCGCGGAGAGCATCCGGGAGAGCATGCTCGATGCGGAGGCGCTCGGCCCTGACTGGGCTGGGTGGGGAATGGCAGTTGCGCTATGGGTGTGTGGTGCGATCCTGCGTGGTAAGTGCCACTCAAGCCTGGGGAAGGAGGTTGGGCGGCTCAGGAGGTGACTGTATGCAGTCGATCCCTCGAATTTGGAGCGTCTCGCAGGTATTCCCGCCATTCGCGCGCTCACCTTCGCCATCCGGGTGGTGACCTGGTCCGTGCGCGCGGTTGCTTCCTCATCTGTGGTCAGTCATCTCCGCTCCGCAGCGCAGACCATAGAAGGAAGCTGACTACCATACCGACCACCCTTAGAGTATACTCTTGCTCGCGCTGTCGGCGAGGCGCTGGCTAGCTCGCTTGCTCTCTTCGAGCCAAGACCCGGAGAGGTGCGTCTCATCCTCTTACCCCACCGCACTGACCCGCAGACCGCTGGCATCATCAGTCATAGCTATGCCCGCATCCCGATTCCGAAGGCCGCCTCCATCGCCGGAGCCCTCCCCATCGACCTGTCTGAGCGGCAACGTTATCGTCCTGCGTACGGTCTTGTCTCATCGGTCTCCGGCTCCCCAGCAAGGCGCCATCGTCTCCGGGTCTCTCGTATCCCCGACAGGCTCTGCAACCCTTCACGCTCTGGCTCGGGTCCATACTCTGCTTGACGGGATCCTCCCTAGCCCCACCACGCGCATTCCGAACTCTCCCTGAATCATCTCCGCTCTGCGCCATGCAGTGGACACTCGCCGCGCTTCTTGTCCGTAGCCTCGTGGTCTGGCCCACTCGAGCCTGCTATATCCGCGCTGCTCTGGTCTTGTGCTGCTGCTTCTGCTTCTATCGCCACCTTCTCAAGCTTCCGATATTGCCGGCGCCCATGTGGACGTGGCTCGCCCTGCGTGCGTAATTTAGGCCTCAGCCTCGGGGTCCGAACATTAGGCGCTCCGAAAAATATTGCTTTTCTCTGCGATTTCTCTACTGTCATTGACGGTATAGAAGACGCCCGTTGGACAGAGCTTGGGGAGGCAGTTCCGCTAGCAGTGCTGCTAAACCACGACGACTTAACTGTTGTTGATTGCCATTATCGTGACTCTGTGTGTCTACAATACAACGAACGACTACAGTTTTTCGCTGTACGGCGCGGATGTGGGTTCTGCCATACTGTACTGTCAATGACGGTATCCAGAGCGCTAAAGCACAACAGAAGCCCCTGGATGAGAAGAGCGCAGCTGTCACGGTGACTCGTTCCTATTGGCGTTGTAACTATGTGAACTAGTAGTTACTGTAACCTGTGATCATGAGACACATAGTACTCAGCAGGCTCTCGTTGTACGTTGTATGAACAGTTGAAACTTCAAGTTGTTCTGAGTTACCCCGTTCGGACATTAGCTCTGCCCGGGAGAAACTCTATAACGAAGCTTTCATATCAGTACTTGAGTGCCAGCTCAGCTGTCTAGGAAGGACAACTACCGAGGAGCCCGTCGACGTCAGCGACAGGAGAACAATGGACGGAAGCCGAGATTAGCCGGACTAAGCCTGAGTGTATTGACTGGATTAGGCAAGATCAGTACAAGTAAGCTTACTGCTTAGCCGAACCCTAATCACGGTCGCTGACTCTTGACAGTCAAGCTTCGGAAGCGACCCACGCAGTGACACAAACTTCTATCCCCTTCGCATCGACTCCCCTCCATCGTGTGTACTACCAGACTGTATTGACCTCGACTAGAATAAGCTGGACATGGCGACAAAGACTCGAACACTCAAAGCAGGCGGTGCTACCAGAGCGAAGCGCCCGGAAGCCAGTACCGCGAACCTGGTAGTGTGCGCATCTGTTCCCCGAGGCGCGGAAGATGGCAAGAATGCAAAAAGAGAGCTTCTTCAACGGAATGTAAAGGCTTGCAGCGTAAGTTTGCGACCATGAATGATCTATAGAAGAAGCCGAGGCAGCACTGACATGGGCCACGCATCTCTTCAGGCCCCCACAAGCGCCGCCGCTGCCATGACGGGAACACCCTCACCGTTGGACCAAAAGGCGAAGGCTGCACCTACACCGACAGCGGACAAGGTGTCCGCGAGCCCCAGTAGGGGTCCAAGTAAGAGGGTAACGTATACATCGAACTCGTCGAAGGCAAGCACTCGGTTTCTACGTTACCGATGCAGTAGCTTGACCATTCATAAAGGCGGGAAAATCCGAACGTGCACCTTCGGAATCTATGCACAAGGATACATTATGTAGTCGTAAGAAGGGCGAGGACGATCCAACCCAAAAGCTAATGCCACCCGACGGTAAGACGACGGCCGACAAGACACATACAGTGGAGAAACGAAGTGCGCGCTGTAATGTACCATCGTCGGATGCCGCTACTTCTGCTGTCAGCAATACTGACAGTAATAGCGCGCCTTCTGTCTCGGGGACCGGAGGTCCCGGTGTACAGAAGCGCCCGGCAGATACGGTTGGTTATGCATTACTCGAAAATTCACGGTCATAATTTGAACCTTGTACCAGGATGCAACGCCGTTGAAGCGGTCGTCGTGGCCTTGCAAGAGCTGGGATGCTAATGGATATTGTCCTAAGGGCGATGCTTGTCACCGCCGACATCGCAAACTCGTGGTGCCCAATGGCTCTTCAGTCTCTGGAGAAAGCCCTGCCACAGCTAAGCAAGCTGTAGCGCACAGTGGAGGCGATCCTCGCCAACATGCTCCGCCGTCGTCGCAAGCATTACAGGCAGACCAAGCCAAGCTCAACGTGGAGGACCCGACGAAGGTGTCGTCGGGGGACCGCTTGGAACAAACCCCAGTGCAGCCGCTAAGCGATCACGAGCGGTCAGCCAACAATTCGCCAGAAGTCGTATCAGCATCAAAGGTAGATTGTCTCACCCCATGTTGCTATTGCACCTCACTGATATGTGTAGGATGACGTCGAAGTGTGCCGATTGCATTTGACTGGTCGCTGCTTCTACTGGAAGTGCCGTTTTCTCCATGACCGTTACAAGCCTTCTACCATCGGCGCTGCAACACAACGTGCAAATTCACCGCATGGAGGCCCTTCAGCGGCTCCAGCGGAGCCAAACCCGCGATCTATTCTTGATACAGCATCTGTCCTGGAAGACCAGGCAAAGAAGTCGCCAAAAGACGGTCTGGAGCAGCACACGGAACAGCCAAGCAGCATTTCCGAACAGTCGGCTGCTTCCCCGCAGGTAGACTCGTCGGCGTCAAAGGTAGGATGTCTCGCCGCGTATTACTTCTCAATCACTAACCCACAGCAGGATGTCGAAGTATGTCGATTATATCTGGCCCGTCGCTGCTTCTACGGTTCAAGGTGCCGTTTCCTGCATGAACGTCACAAGTTACCTATTACCGGCGCTACGTCGCAGTCTGCGCCTGCTGGACTTACGCACAAAGGTCCTTCAGCGGACTCTGCCGTACAGGCTGCGTCTCAGGGAGCAGCACCTGTCTTGGGATCTCTATTATTGGTGCCACATCCCCCGCCTCCAGAGAAACCACGAGAGCAGGTGAACACCTCTCAGTCCTTCGACGGCACCGCAGAAGCAACAGTCGGCTCCCAAGTAAGTTGCTACGCTTAGTTCATGTCAATATTGAAATGAACTCCATGTATAGCCTGCCGCTTCTTTGACGCCAGCTAAGTCTGACCAGAAGGAATGGAATCCAGGTATAGTGGGTCTTGCACCGAAACCGCGAGTGGTCGGCCTGGCGGAGATTCAAGAAGAGCGGCGGCGGAAGTCCATAGTGAGCAGGCTGGTCGACGGTCGTCTCTCCAGGGTGAGATGGTCCTTCCTCTACGCACAAATTGATATTGATGCGTGCCAAAGGAGCGAGACGAAGTCTGTGGATTCCATCTGAGGGGACAATGCGAGTACGGTGAATCTTGCACCTTCACTCACACCTTCGTCAGAGACATGCGTCCGGCACGGGTACGTCATTGACTCGATGCCTTGTGCAAGTCCTCACACAAATCGCATAGGAAACGAGGGAAATATGTAAACCTTATCTGCGTGGGGAGTGCGTCTATCACGCCAGGTGTCTCCGATACCACGTAGATATCAAGGATGAGGAAGGGTCAGCTCCAGCTGCACTGTCGGACACCTCCGTGGCCGAGCCTTCGTCGCAATCGTCTGAGGTAGAGGCAACTCTACCTCGGTCGGTTGCAGACGGTGGTTCTAGCCATGATGAGGTATGTGCGTTCATCGTTCACTATCAGTTGAGCCACTTAACACACCGGGACTTGCAGCCTAGGGCATCTCCTCCATCAGGGGAGCTACCTCGATTCGTGTTACTCGAGGAGCAAGTAGACCACAGGCCAGCTAGGGTGCGTTCCTTGTACAGCTCTTGAGCATCACCCCTCTCACCTGCCTCAAGGTTTTGAATACCGTGTGCTACGCTTATCACTTCGGTAGCTGCAAATACGGCGATGCTTGTGAACGGACTCATGCGCTGCCAGAACGGGTTGTACTGTGCACGAACGTGTCCCCTTCGAAAGTACGTGCCTCGGTAGCGTGTGCGTTCTTTGCACTGACATTTGGGTCTAGCTCCGCGACCATGTCCCAAAAGCAGGTGACAACAAAGAATTTCCTAAGGCGAACGACGTGGATGTATGCACACACTGGCTTCCATTTGTATCGATCGCATATTGATGCCCTGTAGCAGGAATTAATGGATTTCAATGGTCAGCGTCGGGAAGACAGCATTGCTGCTCCGTTGACTGTTCGTGCTGCGCAAGACCAGCCTCGTCACCTCCCGCATAACGTCGCATTGCTTCCTCGTGCATCAAATACGTCGAGCAGGAAAGGGATGAGGAGGGGAGGCCAAATTTCCTCGCTCATGAACTCTGATCAAGCAATATCGAGGCGGCCCTTGACAGACGTACTTGATGCATCAGCGAATCTGCCTGCACCCCCTGGGAAGGGAACGATACCCAGTGACCTCCTAGCCTCCATTCGACCTCAACCTACATGCATGCAGCTCGGTAATCAGTGTCATACCGAGAGGTCAACAGGCGATGTGTTCTCTGCCACGTCGGCAATGGAGGACTCGACGGCATCTATACATAGGTCACACCGGTTGTCCGAAGAACGCAATGGACACGGCAAGACGAGGAGTGTAGGTGTGACCTCTTACAATTAGGTTTACGATACTGATCTACGCCATTCAGGGCAAGTCGACGGATGTCCCCTCGTCAGAGCTACGGGACGCGGTGTTGGATGACATGCAACGGAACATGGATTCGTGCAGTCCCTCTACGGCGCACCTATTGGACGTGTTTTTCGGAGGCCCTTCAGGAGCCCGAATGTCAAACGTCGGCCCTCGCCTGTGGTCATCTATGGACATCCCGCGACACTTGGAGCGGGCTAGCAAGGACCACAGTGACGGTCTGAGTAAGCTATCGTCAAGCTCCTCCGGTCATTCATTCGTATGTGGGGGGTTTTGCTACGTTGGTTCACTTACTGATTTGTGACTAGGAATTGGATGACAGCGTATGCAAGACATCCCCTCACTCTTCAGTTTCGTCGTTGCCCTCTCCGCACACGTCCCCGGAACCCATGTCGCTGGCGTATGACGTCCTCCAGCCTACCACAGGGCATCGGCTACATGATGAGTCTACGCCTCTGAAGCAGCATAGTGAGGCAAAGGTGGAAAGAAACTCCACAAATGCAATACGGGGTAACGTGGTATGTTCACCACTCGGGTGTCTGTCCGACACGGCGTTGTGTACTCAACGACCGAATGCTAGGACCACACAGAAGCACGCCCTCCAAGAAGCAAGACGCGACCCGAACGTAGGCCAGCCGTTCCCCTCATTGATGCGTCTCGGCAAGTCAACGTGCCACTGGTCCCCCCTGGCCTCGGGTTGGAATCGGTAAGTGTGCTTGGATGGTATAGTTCCGTTGCTCATATATGTGCACTCTACTGTAGAAGGTCATGCCTCCCTCACATCCTGCGCCTCCCCGGGAAACTGCCAATCCTACGTTTATGGTTCTCAGTTCAACGAGGGTTACTTATGGCCCCGGCTTCGAGGTGTGCTCAGTGACAACCGGTTTCGAGCCACGAGAGGTCATGTTGACCAACCTGCCCCGTAACGTGACATGTGCGGCCATCACCGCCGCCCTTCAGCCTTTCGGAGTGGTGACCAGCGTGTCAGTGTCGAGCAAGGACAGGGAGTGCAAGAGAGGCACTGCAATAGCTCGAGTGACATTCGCTACGCCTGACCAGGCGCGTCAGGCTATTGCTGCACTCGATGACGCGGAATTATTCGACACTACAGTGAATGCGAGGCTCTTGACTGGACGGAACTCCATCCCGGGCAAGGCGAGGTTGACAGATGGAGACGTGTTGCTGGAGTTCCCGTGTCCCCACAAGACTGCCTACGTGGGCTATTCATCCTTAGCCGTAGCGGAACAAGCCATCTCCAAGGCTAATGGCACGGAGCTTAAGGGCAATTGGGTGACCGCCAAATTACATGAGGGTCTCCCTAGCGTAGGCAGCTGCACTGTGCAAATGTGCGGTCTTCCGGTCGACACGGAGGTCAAGGACTTCAATCGCTACGGCAAATTCGAGGACATCATGTTCCAGCGGCCTAACTATACCTCTCTCCGGTCGGCGACTGACACACTTCGTAACAAGCTCGAGAAATCGGGCGGTCTGCTTTCGTTCAACGTCCTCCCGCCACCCTACAAGCGTTCTACGGTTCGCGTGTACGCACATTTCGATTCAGCTGCAGCTGCTCGTCGTGTCTGCGCCAACTTCCACAATACTTTGCAACCATCTTGCGGCTATGGCAAGCTCTACGCCAAATATGCTCCTGCATTACTGTATTCTCTGCCTGCCGGTGTCTATGACGCTCTGGCCGCAGACATCCACCTTCTCACTTCCTACGTGTGGAAAACATTCGAGCCTGGCAGTAGCATTTCGGTTGTAGATAGGAGGACTTCTGCATGCTCAACGATCCCCGTTACGGTCAAGCTTGCATCGCAACGTATGCAATCTCTTACGAAGATGAAGAGCCACTTTGAACCACTTCTACGAGGGGAAAAGGTCACGCAAGATGGCGAGGTCGTTTGGGATGGTTTCTTTGCTCGAAGTGGAGGAGCGCATTTCTTGGAGGGATTGGAAAGACGCCACGCCGGCGTTATCATCAACAAGGACCCACGGAGGCGGACCTTGGCGCTTTTCGGTCCAGCAAGGAAACGCGAGACTGTCCGATCGGAGATTCTTGCAAAGGTGACGGAGCTGCGCAAGCAGAAGACACAAGTTATTCCTCTTCCGGGCCGTCTCATTGGTTTGTTCTGCGGATCAGATCTGGCCAACCTTCAATGGCGATACGGTCAGGATAACATCGAGCTCGACCCATGGGGACGTGTTCTCAGAGTACGGGGCGAAGATGACGTCTACGACGCGGCTCTTCTCGCCATGAAACGAGTTCGCGACCGTCATTCGGGAGAGAGGCAGCGCCATCAGGTGGAATGCCCGGTCTGCTTCGATGACGTTGTTAGCCCGATCAAACTTGAATGTGGCCATACTTGGTGCAAGTCCTGCCTGCAGAGGTACCTGCGCGCGTCAGTCGAGAACAAATCCTTCCCGCTCACCTGTCTCGGAGACGAAGCTCGCTGCTCGCATCGCATACCGATCAGCGTCGCTCAGGATGTCTTGTCGACAAAGGATTTCGAGGACGTGGTACACGCTTCCTTCCGCGCATACGTCCATTCTCGTCCGCTCGAATATCACTATTGTCCGACGCCCGACTGCGAACAAGTCTATCGAGTAGCGTCAGAAGACAGCGTACTGCAATGCCCGTCGTGCCTCGTCCGCATATGCCCTAAATGTCATTCAGAGTATCACGAAGGCAATGCATGCCGGTACAGCGAGACGGTGAGCCAGATGCTCTTTGAAGAGTGGAAGGGAAGCCACGACGTCAAGGATTGCCCGAATTGCAAGATGACAATCGAGCGCGAAGCAGGCTGCAACCATATGCAGTGTACACGCTGCCAAACCCACATATGCTGGAATTGTCGGGCTACGTTCGACACTAGCGGCGAAGTCTATGAACACATGCGCTTGATGCATGGAGGGATTGGGCTGTAGGTGCCAGACGATTTCCTGCGTGTCGTACTCGACGGAGCTTCGCTGTTCAGTTTTTATGGTATTTATGTGTTACTGATGCCCGTTAGATGTATTCATGTTGTACATTCTACTCAATGTACCCGGGTTTGTACTGTACAGATGTGTTTGAATGTGATGTTTGCGAGAGGGATAGTTTGATAATAAGACAATACATGCTTTGGATAATACACGATAGTGAGTGGACGCCGTACAAATACTCGGTACACTTTCAGTCCGTCAGCCCCAACCCCCCAAGAATCCGGAAATCGCAAGGCTAGACATGGACGTATTGCACAAACTAGATGTCTTCATGAGGATAATATCACAAGGCGACCAGCGAGGACACGTACCTCGTGATATGGCCGTTTCGGCGGTTCCCCATGCAGTGGCAAAGACTCCGGTAGCTCTGGTACGTTCGGGTCATACTTCGCCTTCTGTCCATGATGATCCATAAACCCATCTACTGGCGAGGGGTAGTGAGACAGTTCGGGAGGATTCGCCCGAGTCCGCGGTGCATAGACGATGCACCACCGATTCTGGTCATAGACAAGGTGATCGCCGCGGCGGTTCCAGTATCCTTTCCGTACCTTTCGACTACTGGGAGAATGTCCAGAGGGCTGGGGGGTTGGCGTAGAAGAGTAGGTGGACGCGGAAGCATAAGCAGAAGGCGTATGATGGGCACCAGAAGAGTAAGAAGAGGTTGACTGTTTGTGGGAGGCATAGGCGGACGAGGACTGAGGAGCAGAAGAGTAGGTAGAAGACGGCTGCGTGCTGGAAGATTGATGTGAGGCCGACTGCGTTCTGGAATGATGAGTTGAGGTCGGCTGTGTACTGGAAGAATATGTTGAGGCCGGTTGCGCGCTGGTAGGATACGTCGAGGCCTGCTGAGTGCTTGAGGGGTATGCGGCCGCGGTGCGTGTGCCGGAGGAATATGTCGAGGCCGACGACACCGTCGGGTAGTTTGACGGCATGGGCGGGCGGGGTAGAGGGTTGTGGCTGCCCCGAGAGTTCCGCGTGGGCGATGGCCCGCGCGACCGGGACGGCTCTCGCGACTGTGACTGCGAGCGAGAGTGCGACGAGTACGACGGTTCCGTGGGCGACCTCGGCTGCGCCGTCGGCGACCTCCCCGGTGGGTTCGGCGAGCGTGAGGTGTTGGTCGGCGGAGATCTTGACGACGTGTACGAACTTGACGGCTGGGCGGTCGGGGATCTTGACGAGGCATACGACGGCTGGGTGTGGGTGGGCGGCGACCTCGAGGAGGTATACGACGCAGACGTCTGCGCATGGGCGGACTGCCGTTCGTCCAGCATCGGATACGTCACACTCCTCGTCATCTTCTGCGGCCCCGCCTCCGGGCTCGCATGCGACGACCGCGACGGGGACCGCGCGTTCGCGTACGGCGTCGACTCTGGGTCGCTATACCTGTTCCTCTCCTGCGGCTTCGGCGTCCGCGCCTGGGAATGGGGCTGGGGGACGGCGCGCTCCTCCGGGATAGACTCGAACGTCGCCGAAGCCGAGAAGGACGGGTACGTCGAGCTCCGGCCGAGCTCCCGGCCGCCGGAGGGGGTGCCCGCGGTGCGCGCGCTGGGCTCGCGGGGACTGGGGCCGCCGGTGAGGCTGCGCGGGGCGGTAACCAGCGGGCTGAGGATGCCCTCTGGTTCCTCCGAGAACGAAGCGAGATACGGGAGAGGCGCCGCCGCGGACGTGGGCGAGCCGGAGGATGGTGTCGGCGCTGAGGACCGACGTTTGGACAGGCTGTTGGACCGGCTTGGGGTGTTGGATGCGGAGGCGGTCGGGGGAGCGTAGATGGGCCCGTGCTGGTGGTGGCCTGGCGATACTCCACCGCGATTAGAGTCTTCCTGCGTTGAGCGCCGGGTGGTTGGGGTGGACGACGACGGATAGTGGGCATCGTCGCTGCTAAGGCGACGCGAGGGCGTGGTCACTGTCGATGGCGCACTGGGCTCACCACTCGACCTACGAGAATGGGCCGATGTCGAATGGGAATCATCCGTGGTCGACCGGCGAGTCGGGGTGCCTGCGGATGCAGAAGTGTAGTGCTTCGGCGTGCGGACGATACTCGGGCTAAACGTCGGGTGCAGCTGCTGCCTCGAGCTGAATGCCTCCGTTGCAGACGGTGCGCCAGTTTGTCTGCCGGACGTGGCAGCAGCAGCGGCAGAAGCAGATGCCGAGGAGGTCGGCGGATTCGGGGAAGACCTCGGCTGCGACGTATCTGCCGGGCGTGGGGACACATCGCGACTCCGCTGTCGTTGGTGCTGCTGAGAATATGAAGAATACGACGAGTACCCGCTGGGCATCGTTGGCGGTGGCGGTGGCACCACATTCGGCTCTGCGGTGAGGCCCTCCGTCCTCGTCCGACTGGGATCCCGGGGCGAGCGCGCTGTCGTGGAATCGTACCTCTGTCGCGGCTCCGGTCTGTCGTGAGGTTGCCCAGCGGCCACATCCCGAGCTGAAGCAGAGCTCCCGTAGGCGGAACCGTAGCGATCTTGAGGGTAGCGCGATGATGTCGACGCATCTGCCGTCGACGGTGGCCGCGACCGCGACGGCTCGCGGGAGACCACCCGTGTATCCTGTGCACGCGAGCTCCCCCTCCCATCCCTCCTATCCCGCCCATCCACCCCGTCCGCCCTGTCGCCTCCGCTGGGCAGGTCAGTCGAACCCCGGTGCTCAGGAGACTCACTGAGTTCCTTCGGGACCCACACCCAAGGCGTGTGCATGACCCCGTTCTCGCGCGTCTTCTTGTGTTCTGTGTCCCTGAGCGAAACCCATCACACCTGCCTCTGCGTGCTCGATCAAGCGGGCGGACGCACCTGATGTGCATGTTCTCCAGGCCGAGCGGGTTGTCCACCAACTTCGTGCTCCAGTAGTCCCGATCGCCTGGGTTCGGCTGGCGCTTGTACGGATGGTAGTTCGCCGCCGCCGCCGCCGCGGCGTATGCGCTCGCGGCCTGCGGGCCCCAGCTAGGATGCGGCGCCCACGCCGGCACACCGGGCTGCCCGCCAGTCTGCGGGACGGGCCCGCGGAACATGGGGTTGAACTGCCAGCGCCCTGCTGTCCACGCTTGGGGGTTCACGCCGGCGGGGACGGGCGGCGGCCCAGGATAGCCGGCGGGGGCGGTGGGGGGCCACGAGCCGACCCAGCCTGTGGGCGCGGACCATAGCTGAAACTGCTGCTGTTGCTGTACGTTCGCCCAGGACATGGCACGGACAAAGACCGCGGAGAGCTAGCAGGATCGCGCGGTGCGAGAGATCGGCGTGTGCTAGATTGGGGGCGGGCCGTGCAGGGTTCTGTAAGGACACTGGCATAGATATATAGTCTTCCGATGGCTGGTGGGGGCGGAAAGGGGTCATTCACAGCGTCCACCGCGAAAGGAGAGTGTGGGGAATGAAACCTACCCCACTACGATCAGTCGCGGAGGCAGATTGGACAATGGGTTGGATTAGGCAATTGTTGAGGTGGTTGCGCACACAAAGGATATTGCGGGGGAGGGCTGCGGGAGGGCGATCTGCGGACGCACAATAGCGAGTTGTGTGCCCGATGGGGAGGCCGCGGGGCGAGTGACGATAGGCCTCGACCGAATGTGGCTTGATATAGCACGCGAGGAACGCCCCAGTTCCTCGACACGCACCAACGCTGGCGGCACGGGGATGCTCAGATAGCGTTCAATACCGCCCTCGGCCAGATCCGAGCGCACGAGCAAATGGAGAATTAATTGTCGCTAAACTGATCGGGGTCAAGATATGCGGCGTGTGACGTGGTAGAGTACGGACTTAGCGTCAGGGTGCGTGCAAGGAGTGATGGATTGGGCTGCCAACAGAGACGCACAGATTAAAAGAACTGGGCGCGGGGCAGTGCTGGACGGAGATGGATCCCACCCGGACTCTTCGCCCACTGGCAGTGTCCCCTGGCATGTCAATGGTGGCCGGCGTAGTGGGCTGTTGGTGCTTGTTTGCACATGGTGGCAACGCAGGCGCACTGCGCGAGCGAAGAGCGAGACTGGCTGTGGTATCGGGTTTGGATGCGTGTCCAAGAGAATGTAACGAACCCGAGGCGTACCATTTGCGTATGCGTGAGGATAACTTTGGACCTTGCCGGGAAGGTGTTGAGTTCTAAATTCACGGCACTGAGAGTCACTCTGATCATGCCGCGATGGCTATCATTGCAAAGTATTCTTGACTCATACAAGAAGGCGCTTACCTCCCAACGTGGTACGCAGCTGCTGAAGTCCTTTGGACGCTATCGGACCTGAACGAGCGCGAAGGACTCGGACGAAGTTAATGACCGTAGGTGATCAGAGTCAGAGGGGAAGAGTTACAGACAGCTCAACTCTTTCGGATTTGGTCTTATATACCAGCGCCCTGACAGCTGTCAACAAATGGCAACTGTTGTCACGTTTAGAGGCAGCAGGGGATGACGCACGCGAATACAGGTTAGTCGTTCGTCGCACTCACATATATGGCATGTACGCTACCCAATTAGGCATGTCGTCAGTCACTGCGCGTCATCCACATAGCGCATACATAGCGCATAAATACTTCAGTGCTGCATGCGCTCTTAATTATTCAGTTAGCTCTAAATATGTTCTTGCGTACGCGACAGTGCATTGCTGTCCTAATGCCAGAGCGAAGCGAGTACGCAAAGACACGAAGTTCCGCCTTGCATTCAATCCTCCCATCGTATACATACAAGCGTAAACCGTGCCTGCTAACCCATGAGCTGTAGCGCTTTAGATAAGTGTATCAAATCTCGGCACCACAAGAATAATTTGAAATCTCTTTGTTCATCAAGTTCTCGTCGCAGACACTCGACAATACTCGAGACGGTCTCAGACTCCACAAGTTACAGACTCATTCCACTAGACGCTTACTACTCCTTTCCAACGTGCATTATGTGCTCGCATTTTGAGGAGTCTTGCCCTGAGGAAGCGACAGAGGGTTTATCATGTAGACGATGTTCCTCTCGACTCGAGAAGTCTCGTTGGCAACGCGTCTGTGCCACAGACGCGTCGATCACGTGCATACATGATCCAAAAATGTGTCCCAGACGCGGGTCACACTGTTGCTGCAGACGACCACGCCGTCTATACACCTGGCGGTCGCCTGCCAGTCTTCTTTCTTCCTATCTCTCTATGTCCATGTCTCTACCCCGAACATGTCGTACGGTGTCCCGTCTCCGTCTCGCTGCCCACCGTCCACATCATCCCCCAGTGGCAGCCTCGCTCTCTCTCCACCGGCGCACCTACGCCTCCAAGCGGAAAGGCGAGAAGGAGCCACCGCCAGCAAGGGAGAGCAAGGCCAAGATCTCCACGGACGCGCTCGTCCCCGGATCGCAGCAGAAGCTCGCGGGCGCGGAGTACGACAAGGCGGAGGAGAAGATGCGTGACATCGTCGACCGCTTCCGCAAAGACGTGGCGGCGTTCGAGCTGCGGGCGAGCGGGCGCGTCACGCCCGCGTTGCTCTCGCCCGTGCGCGTCGCGATCCCGGAGACGAAGGGCGGCGACGGGCGCGCACACCGGATCGAGGAGCTCGCGACGGTCGGCGTGCGCGAGGGCACGACGCTGCTCGTGACGGTGTTCGACGAGCATGTGAGTGTGCGGCGCGCTTGCGGTGCCGCCCGTAGCTCACGTCGCGTGCATCCAGTAGACGTTGAAACACATCGAGTCGGCGATCTTTGACGCGAAGCTCCCAGGCGTCGTCCCGCAGAGGATCGACTCGCGGACGCTCAAGGTCCCCATGCCCAAGTGAGTCCTCGGCGTTCGTCGTGCCCTCTCTCGCCACTCACGTGTGGCGCTCTTGCAGGGCGACGGTGGAGACGCGCAACGCGATGGTCACCGCAGCGCAGCGGCAGGCCGAGGAGGTGCGCCAGCTCATCCGCAAGCAGCACACCACGAGCATCAAGAAGGGCAGCTACAAGAAGCACGCGCCCGAGCTGGACGAGGTCTGTCGCCCCTCCTGTCCTCCCCGTCTTGGATGCATCTCTGACGTGGTTTGTACAGTTCCAGTCACTGACGAACCAGTACCTATCGGAGGTGGACAAGGTCCTGGCGGACATGAAAAGGAGCGCCAGCACCAAGTGACAGACGGCGTTCTTAGTTCCTGTAGAACATGGTAATATGGACGCCACCAGAGACGGTGGCTAGACAGCTGTGCATACCTACTCGCAACTGCATTACTATCGCATCTCACTTGACGGCCATTGGCAGCACGCATCTCCCTAGCATCTCCCCGCACATGGCCGAAGTATCGGGGTCTCTCTTCGCTCAGGTACTAGCCTTTACAACAGTGTTGACTGATATCACGCAAGGACCACACCGCCGACACATTCACGCATCACCAGAGACAATTGCATCAACAGACTGCACCAAGAGATGATAGCAGCAAAATTTCTGCGAGGTCGGGACGCTGTCGTGTTTTCCCGAGCTACCCGGAATATGGATGTCGTCTAGCACTTCGCCGAAACACTTAACATTTCTGAGGCTCGACTGAGGGACCAAGGAAGTAAAGTCGACTGAAGGGAGCGTGAAGCAAACTGAACGGGTGGTCCGCCCACATGCTCAAACTGAAGCGTAGTAGTCCTTTCAAGTGGGGTACATCTATTGCCACTCGATCAATCGTAAGGATACAGTGAATTTCTACGGGAGCAGCCATGTCCACTTTACTATGATCTATGTAGGCCTCTGGAGTCTGATATCATATATACTGAATAGTTGTATTTGAGTTCACAAGCGCTCGAGCTCGCTGCTTTCGTGACTTGGCGCGCGCGCTGATCTACCCCACCATGCCCGACTCGCAATTACTCTCGGACAACAATTTATTCTCTGACATAGAGTTTCGTTAGACCTCGCAACCTAAACCTTGATACGTGCTCTGACTTGGCCTACGGGACGAATTACTGCCATGGATGCTCCAGAGCCACGTACGGCTGTGGCAGCGGAAACTGACCCGATGAGTATACGGGCTCTGAAGGATATTACATTTGGATCTGTAAGCCCGTTCCATATCACCTGAGGCTCACAACAGTGATTGGAACTACTAGATTGCTGGAATGACTTCTAAAGTATTCGAGCACCCCTTCGACCTCACCAAGGTCCGACTGCAATCCCAGGTATTAGATGCCACCGCGCGGTTTAGCGGGCCAATAGACTGTCTGATGCAGACATGGAAGAAGGAGGGTTTGCGAGGCTTGTACAGGGTGCGTGGATACCTATCCAGGTTCAGGCTGGAAGTGAACTATCGGTTCACAGGGCTTGCCTGCGCCCATAGTAGGAGCAATGGCGGAGAACGCGTCGCTCTTCTGGACGTATACGGAGTTGCAAAACGCCTTTCGGTGGTATGAAAAGCAGCCGGCGACGCACCAGCTGTCGCTTGGCCAACTCGCCCTGGCAGGTTCGGGCGCAGGTTGCATAACAAGCTTCGTCCTGTGAGTGACATTACCGCGGTGTGTCGACGACTCCTTCCAAACCGAGCTCCCTTAGCACCCCCATCGAGCTTGTCAAGTGCAAAATGCAAGTCCAGATGCTCATGGCACCTGGTGTCTCGCCTGCGCAGGCAGCGGCAGCCCTATCCTCCGTCGCCCCAGCGTCAGCACTGCCAACGGGCCCCTCAGGCTCATTCCACAGGCTTCCCGGGCCCATCTCCGTTCTTACCTCCATAATCCGCATTTCTGGCCTGCGCGGGCTCTGGCTCGGCCAGACCGCGACGCTCATCCGGGAGACGGGCGGCGGCGCCGCGTGGTTCGCGTCCAAAGAGGCCGTTGCGACGCTCCTCCTCAAGCGGCGGCACGTCCCGTCCAAGGACAAGAAAGAGCTGCGCCCATGGGAGTCCGCAGTGTCCGGTGCCGCTGCGGGCGTCGCGTACAACGTCGCGCTGTTCCCGGCGGACACGGTGAAGAGCGCGATGCAGACGGAGGCAGAGCTGCGTCCGAGAGCAGCCGGGGAGCCTGGGCCTACGTTCCTCGGCACGTTCAGGGCGATGTATGGAGCGCAGGGGATCAGAGGTTTGTATGCTGGCTGCGGTATCACGGTGGCGAGAGCGATACCCAGTAGTGCCCTGATATTCTTGATTTACGATGGATTAAGCAAGAGATACGGCGCACAATAGCGACTTGAATTCCGCCTAGAATCACTGAGAACTTGTTGAGGAAAGTAACTTGCTGCTCATAGATGGGGTGAGTGTATGTTTTCTCGACGTGTCACTTCAAATGAAAGGTTACTCGCAGCCGATCACGAGTCACGGGTGACGGATATTCTGGCCGGTGCACTTTGATTGTCTGGATACTTATAATAAGTTATATCTACGCGCCTGCAGCTGTGCATTCAAATGAAGTAGGGTCAAGGACTCGTCGAAGTTAGGGCGCTTGCTGCTCAATTGCGAGTGTAATGTTAATGACTTGACGGAACCGCTGGCGTAGGTTGATCGGCATGGATAGCGGGTAGTTCAATATGCGACACCGCACGTACCGGTCTTCCGTGTCTTGTTCAAACATAAGGTGACGTTACATGTCGACGATAAACCTGGATCTCGTATATAGTGTGTCAGAACGACAGTACGGCCTGTGGAATACTCGACTTGGTATCGGAGCGGTACAATTGTGGTTCGGAGGGCACGCGGTGTAGTGGGCTCAAATTCCCTGGAACTACTCCCTTTGTCTGATCAGATAGAAGGCCCGAAGGAAGCCTGTTATGGTGACTCGGAAACTCATGAGCAGCGAGCCAGCCACTGGTGGTGTCCGTCATTCACGACTGCTGTTCTGCTAGCTGCTGTCACTCCGAGTCGCAAGACAATAGGGATGCTGCATTTTCAAGATACGAGTGCGGCTATATTCACGCTTACACTACCAACTGCACTCCAGGATTGCATTGTGCATGATCTAGTATATGGACATTCGCCTTTCATCTCAGGAAGGCCGCGCCGGTACTGCCGCAGTGCGTTGTAGTGAGTCGTCACTGTTCATTGAATTGGCAGGGTGATATGGTCAAATTCGGAGACAGCCGCGACGATGTTCACGAAGGGATCATATTTGGGGTCAAGCAGATTCAGCGTACCAAGTCGGTAAGCCGCAGCACAGCACGGTCTATGTCGAAACGTAACTGATTGGGACCTGGATTGTAGGACGGCACCCCTCTGCGGACGGACATACAGTTCGTGATATCCGAGGTCAACACCGGCACACAGTGTATAGGCGTGGACGAAGGACACATCGTTGAAGTTACAGGGCATATCTGACACCCTACGTGGACGTCGAACATTTGGATTGACACGCCTGTGATATGATTGCGTTTTGATTGAAAACGATCACGGTACACAGAAGACACCCCCTCTAAGGTGCCTCTTCTACCACTGACACAACATCTCCAGCAAGCCATGTCTCGTAATACACGCATTCTTGAGCGTTCACGGGACCACAAAAGTCGCCAGTCGGGCACCGCACACACGGAGATTGGCCTAGCCCCAAGACGATGCGCTCCTCATGGACGGGTCGATATACGAAGCCACTTGAGTAGCCGGCGTCACCACAAGCATCCGGGCGGCCCAAGTCGGCCAGAGCCTGCGTGCTGCCAGGAAAGTCATGGGAGTCGCCAGATGCGCTGTAAGCGCGTCCTTTTCGCTTCCCTCTGGGGCGACCGTCCTGCCCTGACCGGCTCACACATTGCTTGTCAAGGCGGTGTCGCTTGCGCCTGGGTTTGTCATTTTCGCTCAAATCCGCGTCATCGTCAGGAGTGTTACAGGCATCCGAGTCCATGTCATCCCGACCGCGTTTCTTACGCTGTCGGCAACTCCCATCATTTACATCGTCATCGGATGTCGCCAGAGCACTGTCGCGTTGTCGACGTCGTTTCTTCCGCGGTTGGCCATCATCGCTAGATGCGGACTCGTCTGTGTTACGGGCTCTTGACTTCCGCCGGCGTTTCCCAGTACTACTTCTGCTCGTGTCACTGTCAGAGTTCTCAGAAGCGTCGCTTTGGTTAAATTGGACGAATGCTGGTATCTATTCGATAACTATGAGCAGCTTGAGAATGCGTGCAAATCGAAATAACACACCTCTTCAACCTTTCCATTCAATATCAACACTTCCAAGAGCATCTCAATATGTTGGATTGTCAGCTCGGTTTCTGTGACGCGACTACGCTTCACCAAGGCCTGATATCTGATGTCAGTGCCGCATAAGGACTTGCGGATACGTGGGCGAAAACACTGACCAAGATATGCTCAGCATTCGGATAGGACGAGTAGGAAGGCAGATAGAGTAGCCTGACTTGATCGGCGCGGCCGCGCACTGGTTTCGGGAGGCTCTAATGTATATCAAACACTCAACTCATGCTCTTGCGAAATCGACGCGAGCTAACTCACTTTGTCTCGAATGATCTTGAGACAACAGTTTTATGAACTCAGCGCCCAATTCTTTGTCGCGCCCGTCAGTTCAAATGATGGTTCCAACTCCGCCATCATGTAGATCTTGCGGGTTGCGTACTTTCGTAGATGGTCAGAAAATGTCCATCAAGAAGATACTACATGACATACTCGAACGTCATTCACGATCTTGATGAGACGCTTCTGGGTCAACGACTTGAGGCACTTGTCAATAATGGTCTAATGTAGCTGTTTTTTGACTTTGATGTGTTTTGTCCAGATGCCTGCCCCGAAGACGGTGAGTTTTGTTTGGAATGAGCTACTAGTGCGTACCTTCAGTCGCTGCTGCACGGATTCGATCGAGAATATGGTTTCCTCCTGACTAAGACCCCTTTTCCTAAAGGGAGTATCACAAACGGAGTTCTAGTACTTCACGGAACCACCTACAGCTCGATCTCATCCTGGCTCACTTCCCTATAAGAGATCGCGTCCTTATTGCCTTTTGAGTAGAACGAACAGACCCTGTAGAGGACAGATGAGACCATAACAGCATGTCAAGGAGGAGTTCTCTGACCGTGCTCAGCAAGAAATTGATTGCAGAGACTCGAGCCTTGGTGTCCGATACAATTCTATCGAGATCTTTCTGGGATATGACCTGAAGTATCATTAGTGAAAGCTGCCCCCCACATGGTGTTAGTCCTACCTTGTTTGGTCTTGCAAGCGCAGACTAGTGTAGTTTGCGCTCGAGCGCGTTGATTTTACGTCCACTCATCGCTTGTCCAAGTAACAGAAGTGAAGGAGCAAACCAGTGCGCTACTCACAACTCGACGTGAGGTCAACGCAGGGTTAAGTTCGGAGCAAGCCCCGCCGAAGCTCCGGGCCCGGCGAGCCGGTCACCTTCGGAGAAGGGGCTTGCTCAATATGAGGCCTGAACGCCGTAAGGTCATCGAAAGGCTAGGACAGGACAACTCAAGATCAAAATCATCAAGTATTAGGAGCCCTCAGTGCTCACCTAACCGTCCCATACTTAGCCACCAGGACGGGAGTAAATCTTCGCAGGAATCGATGGCTGAAGATGATCCTATTGACTGACGTAGTGAATATTGGGCAGATTGTACTAATCGACAGGGTCGGTAGTGAGGGGACATCTGCGAAGGAGAGCTTCAACGTGCATCATCGAGTTGACGTCTCGTACAAACGATATGACAAACTGTACAAACTGCATGCGTCGCATGGATGCAGCAATACAGGTGAATTTAACGTTAAAGTCTTTGACCTTGGGGTGTAGTAGCGCTGATGGGACTTTCGCACCCGTTCACAAACGCTGAATCTGATGGCTTTGCATTATGCAGGCAGTAAGTGGATCACCTTGAGCTCAAAACATACCATGAATATCAACATGTATAATATCTCTTGGGCTAGCGATGAAGCTATCGCGTATTCGATTTTGCGAATACTGCGTGCGGCCAATATCGATATATACACGGATATACATCCGTCTCTACCAGTTCCACTCGTCGTCACTCAACTCACGCACGCTCGCACTCGCACTCGCCGTCTCCGCCGATGGTGTCCTCGAGTCTGGTACGAGTACACTGCCCAAGGCCTGCGGAGCGTCATCGTCCTCCAACAGTGACGACGACTGCTGTACCCCGATAGGCGAAGGCGTTGGTGAGGGGGATGTGGAAAGCGGAGATAGTGTCGCGGAGAACGGGTTCGTCGATATTGATACGGAGCTGCTCGAAGCATGCCCAGGCGATGCAAGCGCGGAGAACAGCGACTGCGAGACGTCAGAGAAGAGCACCGAAGCACGCTTCTGGCCCTTGGTGAACCTACGAATACGATTGATCAGAGCATATCCCAAGAGTGAGAAGATGAACGTACGTTTCGCCCTTCTGTATTTCATCCCATTTCCGTCCGACGCTGCTCCCGACCGTCTCCATCCACGACGACACTGGCTGGACCGCAAGCGCGCCCACGCCGGGTATCGCAGGCGGCGGGAGGCCCGACGATAGATTCAGGCTCGCGCGTTTGCTCGCACGCGCACTGCTCGTGCTAGTCGGCGACGTCACAGACGCCGCGTTCGGCGTTGTTGGCGACTCGGGCGGGCGCGTCGGTGCACTGTCTCTTGACTTGCGTCGGTGCAGCTTCGCCGCGCGGAGCGCACTGGCGGGTGATATCTCTACGCTCCCGCGGTGCTCCTCCGCCTCGCCTTCGCCCTTGCCCTCGCCTTTGCCCTCGCCCTCTACCTTCTCGTCGAGCTCCTGCGGCGGGTCGTCGAACGCGAGCGAGGACGCGGAGGACTGGGAGAGGCGCACGCTTGTCGAGGTCGTGCCTGTCGTGGATATAGAGGACGTGCTTTGCGAGTTGACGTGCCCCCGGGAGCGGTGTGCTGCGGCACGCGACATCGTGGCGAAGCCGGCGACTGGCTGCACCGGTACCGTTGGTGACGATGCACCCGGGGAGGAGAGGTCACCAAGGAGTAAACGGCTCACACCCTGCACGCCCTCCTTGATGCCGTCCAGCGGTGAGAGTGGGCTAGCGACCGAAGAACTGGGGGCGCTTATGCTTGCACGGTCCATGCCCCGACTGACGATGCGCTCCCACTTGCGCTTCAGCTGGGTGAGTTCGGCTTCGTGCATCGCCAGCTGTGAGCGCAGCTCAAGGCATTTCGATTCCTTCTGCGCGATGAAGTGCAGGAGATCAGCATGCCTGCGCCATACGTTAGCCTCTCGTGTTCAGATTCTTCAGAAGTGCTCAGAAGAGAGGATCGACATACTTCTCCGTGAGAGTCAGTGGTCCGCGGTCGGCGCGTGGTGACTGCAACTCTTCTGAGCTTCCGAGGCTTCGTCTGTCCCCGGATGCTGATGGAGGGGGACTCTGCGCAGGACGTCCTACAGATATACTCCGTCTCAGCGGTAGTGCGGTTGTCGTCGTCGGGGAGCGTAGCGACCATGACGGCGCGTTATCGCTAGGGAAGTAAGATATTGAGGACTGTCGACGCGATTTCGCGCTAAAGGACTTCGCAGTCGGTGGGGGAGTAGACAGCCCGGATACAGTAGGTGAAGGACATGAAGACGTAGAGGGTGAACCAGACCCTCCTGGCTGAGCGTTGCCATCTACGAGTTGGAGCGGACGGGGCCCAGAGTAGGAGAGTGGTCTCGTGGAAGACCTAGCAGTGCTCATGTAGGCAGTATTAACGACAGAAAGTTATGAGCACATCCAGGAGTAAGCAGAGCAGGCAAGCGAACGTGAACGATGGTCGGACAGAGATGCAGTGGACAGTGCGGAGTAGGCGCCCAAGTGTGGCAGCCTGGATCTGATCTCTGCGCCTCCTCTCACTATGTAGATCTAGACATCAGAACGTCGTCTTAGGGGCTTCCTACGGGGGACTATGTACCTAACTGACCACGGCTGCCTGACATGCCTTATGTTGATAAGCCTGAGTTTGTGTATCCATCCCGTGCAGCCCTCTATACTGTCGCTCACAGCGGCCGATGAACAATATCTTGGGCATTGGCTATACGACCGCCTACCCCCCCTACAAAAAGGTCGTATTTAAGGTTGCCTACGGGAGACTAGGCACGACCCGGAGGGCCCCTCAGGCTGCGCCGCTGCATAAACTTTGAATGAACTCAAACCCACAAAACATCGTGTCCGTGAGCCGTGCAAGGTATATACGGGGATTTGCTAGTGTAATACAGAAAGGAAAATGCGGCAGGGCATCCCGTAACAACTCTACTGGCAGTACTAGTGTTGACTTGACCTCATCTGAGTCCTGCGTCCGACACCGGTAATGCCGATCAGTTGGGCTGACAATGATCAATGCCTCTTCAAAGCTCCAACGCGACAGGAAGTGAATAAAGTACACGTCAACGTCAAGTAGATTGAAAACTACACAGCGTGCCACAGCAAGGAGTGAATGTAGCCAACTGGTACTAATGTTACACTGCCAAATTTGAACGTACACGCCGTCAACGAACGTGCCAAGATCCTCACTGATAGGGTTACAGCCGTACGAAATACAAGCCATTCACGAGACACGCAAGTTATCGTCACTTTCCGCATATGCACATTACAGGGTAGTCTGTATAATAGTCCGCGAGTCACTGCTCGCTCGTCGACAGTCATGAGCTAGAAGCGGACGCAGACGATATTTTGGCTGTGACGTCGCTCGCAGCATCCGATCTGACGGAAGCTGCACCTGTCTGTGTCCCGGATGCGGCCGCACTCACAACGCTACTCGCCGCAGATGCAAACGAGGTTGCGTCGCTTCCCACCGCAGCGCCAACGGAGCCAGCAGCGCTCCCAGCAGCGGACGCGGCAGAAGAGGCCACGCTTCCGGCGGCAGACGTCGCAGAGGACACAGCGCTCCCAATGGACGAAATCACAGACGAGAAAGCGCTCCCAGCGGCGGACGTCGCGGACGAGACAGCACTCCCTGCTGCAGACGTTGCGGAGGTGACGATGCCTGCAGCTGAGGACGCGGCGGACATGATGGAGGTTGAGTTGCTCGACAGCGCGTCCTCGATCTGGCCCAGGTCCAACCCAAGAATGTCCAGATTATAACTACAACGCCGAGGTCAGTGGTGAATACTCTTCACGCGACGGGAGTACGTACGTTGTCGGCGTCCCCGGCTGCCAGAGCTGTAACCACGGAACCTCATAGCCCCCAACGGCGATGCTGTAATGATAGCTTAGCCACAACTTGGATATCCGCGATACAGGACGTACGTTAAGGTCTGCGTGCATGCGACATCGAGATAGCCAAGCGGAATAATGGGGAGAGAGGCCAGGGCGCCTTGCGTCAAAAGGACGTTCCCAAACTTCCCACTGTTGGCTGTCCCGCCGGCTGGTACGACAAAGGAGTCGAAAGGCTGGTTGAAGCTGCGCGGAGTATCACCTCACGCCGAAAGAATCCTTAGACAGTGCTTACAATGCATAAGTCTGGTTGTTGACGCCGCTGTTGGCCTGCACGAGCGTTATGTCGAGATCCGCGTCCAGAGGGTTGTGCACGTCGAAGTCCACGTCAGCGAGGTTAGTCACCAGTGTTGAGAGCTATGCAAGGAAATTAAGATTGAAGGGTAAACCATAAGATCTCGGGGGACTCACCGAGATGTAGACGTTCACATGGGTGAGGATGGGGTTGGCGTTCATTCCCTTAATGGATGAGCTGAGGGATACACCTTCCAGAGCGGTCGACAGCGACCCGAACGTCGTACTTTCGGAGTCCCCGTTGATAGACAATGCCAGTTCGTCGCCCGTGGTCAGGAAGGACGTCAAAAAGGCCTACAAATAGAGTGAAAATAGTAAGGACTGGTATAGAGCCAACAAACCTGGGCAGTTGTGTCATTCGCGTCCTGCGGTTCGTAGCGGAACTCTGATGCGATCGCATTCTCCCCAGGTGTGAGATTGAACGTCTGTGGGAACGTTAGAGAATGATTGGACGAGTCGCGTCCGACGCACCTGGATGGCCGCCCTTCCGATGTACGTCCCTTGGTAATTCACGCCGAGCGAGATGTCAACAGTGTCAAGGGAAACGTTGGACGGGTTGTTGATCGTCGTCGTCAGTGGTGAGACGATATACTGATTTCCACCGTTACCACCGCTTCCAGTGATCGTGACGTTGGAGATGACTGCGGTACCACCGAAACCGTCGATGCCAGTTAACGACGACGATACGTTCAACGGGATTCCCGAGATTGGCACGTCACCGATAGGCGTGTGAGCAGTGACGTTGGCCGAACCAGATAACTCGAACGATACGTTGTTCTGCAGCGTCACTCCCGCGAAGAAAGCATTGAAGTTGCTATCATCGAGAGCATTCAGCTGGACATCGGAGAAGCTGAGAACCATGTCAACATTGTTGCCTGTCGAAGTGCCACTAGAAACTTGTTGACTCGGCACGCTCAGCTGTGGCCAAGGATGAGCCCTCAATCTTCGGACAGGCGGTAAAGAAACGCACCGAGGCTACGTCTGCGCCGTTCGAACTGATGATGAGATCTTCAGCCGATTCGATTGCTTGCAACGAGAAGCCAAATGGATTGGCGTAGACGGCTACGGTAGACTTTGAGCTAGAGAGGGGGCTGTAGGCATCACCCTCGTCCGTCATGACGACTTCCAAGTCACCGATCGTAATGGCTTTGATGATCTACGCCTACATTCAGAACAGTTTATGCGGAGGAAATGTGTATTGATTACCTCATATTTCTGACCAGGAAGCGTCACATTCAGTGTGAGCGTCTTGAAAGCGGTGCTGAGCCACTCTAACGTTCCAGATCCTGGGTCTACCGATTCTCCCTTTACGCTCAAAGTTTGGTTCTCTCCGGACAGAAAGTTTGAGAACAGCTCGCCCATAACGTCCAGATTGCTTCCGGTTTGTGGAATCATACGACCGATAAGGTCGGTAGACGTCGTTGATTCTGGTTGCAATGTAAGATTCGACGCCGAAAGAGCTGCATGCGGGCAGATAACAATGAGATATGCAGTGAAATCTATTAGAGACACTTACGTCCGACAAGGACGCCCTGGTAGTACGCCTCAAACGTAGCAGTGCCAAGAGCGATACCTAGTTCTGTAGAGTTATCAGATAGCAAAAGCTCACTAAATACATGGAGGCCAAGAACTTACGAGCGGGGGACGGTATGGATGCCTCCGTATCGATAGTAATCCCTCCTTCAGGGTCGTCATCTGGAAGTTCGAAGTTGGAGATGGTGACACCTGGTAGACCGTCAAACGCCTTCAATGTCACATTCTTGTCGAGCTCCACGCCGTCGAACACGGTGTTTAGAGCGGTGACACGAAGAGCATCGGTCGAGATTGCCCAAGTGAATTCCTCGTTATGGAGCATGTACGTTGCAAACTCGGTGAACCTATGCAGACATCAATACACGCTACTCCATGCGGAACGTTTGACTCACGCATCGTGATCTGTTATCAATAACTGAGCATCGGTTTGGTAGTCGGGTGCACCGACATTCGCAGCAGCACAAACTGGAAGAATGTTTGAAAGCTGAGGGCATCCGTGATGCCGATGGAAGCGTACCTTGAGGCAGCGTCAGAGTCGCGATATTTGAACCTTGCCAGTTCACCCTGCCGAAAGATGTCAGATAATGTGCGGTTCAACAGCAGCGGCGGGCTTACACTACCGGCTCCACAAACTCGATGAGTGCATCCAGAGGTCCTGTGCCTGTGAGAGAGCCGTTTAGGGACAGGCTGAAGCCATCCTCCGAAAGGTCACTGATGATAGCCCGGTTGAAGCTAAGCGAGGCAGCGGAAACTAGCTTCTGAACGATCGGAGGAGCGACTGCCCCGATGAGGTACAACGCAGTGTCATCTGTCTACAGTAAATATTGCAGTCAGAATGGGGCAGCATGAGGGAGGGGTGGAGCACACTTGAGCAGAAACGGTGGATTGATTGAACGCTAAATCGATCGCATCTAATCCGTGCATGTCAGTGCATTGAAGTCATACTAGACAGTATACCTCACAACCGTCCAACTTGAGTCCGCTGTCTACCGTCAAGTTCACCTTCAAGCCAGAAAGAGCCTTCAGGATAGCGCCCTCGACGTCGAATTGATTCCCACTAAGGTATTGTGTCAGACATCGCGCAAGTTGCGACTGGAACCCTAACGGACCTCGAACAACTAGGATTTCCTGAGGCGACAGTGGCAGTGATCTGATGGCCGTAGTTAGTACTGCAACTAGGAAAACCTTGAACATATAATATACATTCGGATGGTAATCAGGATCTTCGATGACCATATTGAACAAGTCCGTCAGCGGACCGAGGTCAACGCCTCCAGCCTGGGCCGCTGTCTCAAGTAACTGGATAATCGCTAGAGGATTCATGTTAAAGTCGAATGGCAGCGTCGAGGACGTCACATTGTCATGCCCAGGAACAGAGATAGGTGAGCTGCTGGTGTCAACATGATCAAATCCTCCGATATAGAGTGAGCCGTAGAATGTAGAAGCATTGACCGTCAGGAGGTGGATGCTCGCGGTGAATGGATTTTCAATCGTGAAGGACGCTTCGGCAACGCCTGTCTTGACGATATCCGTAGGGAACACGAGCGACGCGGCCGTGATGAGGTTCTGGTGGAGCGCGGGGATATTAGTCTGTAGTTGTACTTCAGACATGGCTAACTTGAGCGAATCGACCCCTGTCGTATCCGTAGAGCCCTGAATAGTTGTCGAAGAGATAACACCTTGTATGTAGTTCTCCAGCATCTGTTCACCAGCGGCAGTAGCGGAACCACCTTGCGGCGAGTAATGCACGCTTGTGCTGTAGTTCGCCGAACCAGGAGCGATGACCAGTCCGTCGATGTCCGCACTACCGATGGTCTGCCCGTCGAAGACCAGACCGAATGCGACATCTCCGGCGCCAATAGTGAGATTGCTGGGATTCAGCAGCGTCGTCGCGCAAGTGATGAGAAGGTAGTCGGAATAGCCATGGTAGACATCCAAGTTGCTAACGACTGCGGGCTCCGCGTTCAGGTCTTGCAGTCCACCGATTGTCGTGTCGACAGCAAAGGAGATATCCGTCAGCGACAGGATACCCACAGCCGTACTAGCTTCAGTGTTGGCGTTCCCAGAGAGTTGAAACGTCGCATTCGCGGACGTCGTCACGTCAGCCAAAAATTGCTGGAAGGCGCTCTCTTCCCCGGAAACACCTTCGAACGGAATGTTCGAGAACGTAAGGTGAATGATGCGAGTATCAACGTCCGTCGTCGCTGGTCCTTGAGGGATGTTCAGCTGAGCAAAGTTTGTGCCCTTATAGCCAGCGGTGATATTCTGAGCGACGGCTACGATATCGATGGGGAAGTTGAACGGAATAGTGAAAGACGCAGTCGTCGCATTACTACCCGTAGCGGGCGCATAGGCGGTATCTTCCGTGAACATCATGGACATCTGTTCCAACGTCACGCCCGTGATGATCTTTTGACTACCTTGGTTGGGGAGAGATGTCTGCACTTGCAGCGTCTTGATCGCCTGGTTCAACCACGACACCTACATGCTCAGGACAAACGTTAGTACGTGCTCACAAGTGCAACTTGCGGTATCTCAACTTACATCCGTAGGACCTGCAGAGTCGCCATAAACAGTAACGTTGCTGTCTTTTCCGTGGATGAAGTTATTGAAGATGGTTGACACATCCGCAAGGCCGCTTGAGTCGTTCTGAGGGACCAAGCGCCCGATAAGTGGAAGGCTGGTAGTAGATAACGGCGCTAGATTGACACCCCCGTCCGACGCTGCAGGTCCCAGATACGTCGAACCAAAGTAGTCTGAGAAGGCGATAGAGTCCAACGCAATACCGACTTGAGACGGCTGCCAACCCATGTCAGAGGATGTATGAGATAAGAACTTCATGTTACATACGTTTGTGATGCTTGTGTTCAACGTGAGATGGATGCCACCTGCCGGGTCGTTCTCAGGAAGGTCGAATGACTCGATCACGACGCCGTTCTTCAAGCCATTCATGCCCTTCAACGTGACCAACTTAGACATCGTGATGTTCTCGACATTGATGCCTATTACAATCATGCGTCGGCTGTGCTCGAGGACGCAAGGTTTCGCGACGCACCTAGAGCCGACACGACAAGACTATCGCCGAAGATAGTCCAATCGAAGCTTTCTTCGTTCAACAAAACCTGTAGCAAGGGGATAAATCATACACATCCCTACAGCAGAGTTGTGGCCAAACCTCAGTGAACTTCTCCAGTACGCTCGAATCTGCAATCTCGAACGTCGCCTCTTGGATGTTCAAGGTGGCGCCAACATCGCCAACGAGGCTCACGTTCGGCATCGTCATCTTACCCAAAGTCTGATTGTCCCAGGCGATGGATAGCCCTTCCGAGAACATGATAGTGGCGTCAACTACGGCACATAATGAACATCCAAATAGTTTTCGACGACGGTGATTAACGCACATGGACCGGCATTGGTTATAGATCCGTTGAGTACTACAGAGAAGCTCGTCTCGGAGGGGCTGCTGATGGTCAACGTCTCAATGCTGCGAGGAGATCGTGAGATAGGAAAGCGTGGGGCGATCGTCATAAAACGTACCCAAGCGTGGAACCTGACACGATCTTCTGTACGATGGGTTGAGCCAAGACAGGTAACAGGAGGTTCAGGCTATCGTCAGTCTTCGTTGTAAGGTCATCTTGCGTGTAGTTGAGCGTCGTTTGGTAGTCGCCTGCCAAGTATCATCAATACAGAGTTCACGCTCATGATCATAGTCAGGAGTACCAATTTTGATGCCGGCGCTGAGAGTGACGTTAGACGTTAGCTTGGAAAACGCCTGATCGACGTATGATGGAAGGCTGAAGTTCGTATAAATGTTCCGTTTGGCAAGGGCATCCCGCCTTCCGTACGTCTGGACGGATTGGATTCCACCGATCTGCATGATCCCGTCGATCTGGTCGGTCTCCATCCCCTGGTCGACAGCTAGAGCACGCAACAACGAGAAGATAACCGAGGGGTCAAGGTTCATATCCAGATCAAGTTCGGGCGAGTTTGTCGTGGCCTTCCCATCAGACGTGAACGCATCAGTCGACGCGATAGTCCCTAGAGTGAGCCCATGTGAGGAGACGGTCGAAGTGATGCCGGTGATTTGCAAGTCGGCGGTGAAGGGATTCGCGAGACTGACGGAGACATGAGAGATATTGTTTGCAGTACCCGTCGTGTTCAGTATGGTGAGTGATGCGCTATCGAGAAGCTTGGACTGAAGACCGGGTAGAATGGTCCCTAGGTTCAACGTCTGGAAGGCGCTCAGCAGGGATGCGATTTCGGTACTGTTGTCGAACCCCTTGATAATCGTGGCAACGTCTACAACGCAAAAAATCAGCCGATGTTATACGCGTGAAAATAAGAGCTTTCAGGGTCGTGTTCGTCGCAGGTGAGAAGCTTACCTGTGCCGCCCACGAAGTCATCCAGAGTCTGCCTGCCCCCCTCGCTAGCGTTCGGGTCAAACGCCGCCGTCGCAAGAATTGAATTCTCGCCCATCGTCAGATTCAGGTTCGGCAGGAGGGTCGTGCCCATGTAGTCATCACCGCGGTACAACTGCATAGTCAAATTGCCTGTGTTCAGGTTCAGATTCGACGGGTTGTGAATTGAGACGTTGATTGCCAGTGTCATGGCGTCACTCGTCCCGCCGAGTACATCTACCGAGGAGATCGTTGTCGCGTTCCGCAGACCATCCAAGCCAGTCAACTGTGAAGGCACGTCGAACTTGATGGGGTCGAGGACGATGGTCCCGATACTCGTGTTCGCAACGGTGCGCGCTTGTCCGACCAGCCTGAAGCCAGACAGCGTCAGCTGAGTAAGATTGACGTTGAAGGTCGAAAAAAGCTCGTGGTTTGCATCGTTGCTTGGAACCACAAGCGGCGTGCCGTCGATCGTGATGGTCACTGTCCCCTCGGTATCCGTCGAACTCAGAACTTTGATGTCGGACGTGGATTCTCCCAAAGGCTACGATGTCAAAGCAGCTTATGAGCACCCACGGTTACGTCGGCTATGATTGAACGCACCGTGGACAGGGAAGCAACGTCCTTCCCGCTCTGCGATATGTTGAAGGAGTTCTCAATTTGACCGATGGATATGCTGAAGCCAAATGGCAACTCTGCATGGGGGTTTCAGCAACACACGACTTGGTCTGTATAGACACTAACTCATATGGGCCTGCACGCCGTAGCTGGAGGTTAACGGTTTCCAAGCCGTCTCCGGAGTGAAATCCAGGGTCATGTACGGGATGTCGATTGACTGGATTGGGTTGATGGGCGAATTCGGTTTGAACGGAACTGTCAGCGACAGCGCCTCGAGGCCAGCAGAGAGCCAAGAGACCGCGACGCCGTCAGACTGCCGCGAGCTAACTCCCTTTGCAATGACCGGCGAAACCTCGCTGTTGAGATACTGCGTGAAGAGCTCGCCCACGATGTCAAGCTCGGTCTGGTTATCGTGCTTGACAAGCACACCGGACAGGTCTACGGTGTTATTGCCGGCAGTCAATGACAAAGTTTGGCTGGTACCTTCACCAAGGTTGACACCACCTAGATGCATATTACTTCCAGACATCCAAAGGGTACATTCGCGACGTACGATAGCTCAGCGCGAAAACACAGGTCCCCAAGTCAACCTCGAACGGACTAGTGTTGTTCAGACTTGTCTTAGCTATGAAGTTAATCCCATTCTCAGCGTCGCTCGGTAGCTGGCACGTGAATCAGCACGATCTACTCGACATGGCGCCACGACAAGGTGCACACCTGGAAGTCCTCGAGCACGATGTTGCCATCGAAGTTATTAATACCGTCGAGAACCACGTCCTTGTTGAAGTGAAGACCCTTCGCCGCTGGGAACTTCAGAGCGTTCACTTGCAGATTATTGCTCGTCAACCTCCAGGTGAAGTTCTGTCGCGTGATCATCGCGACAGTAAAGTCCCCAAACGCGTCCTCGTCGGTGATGCTGAATGTCGTCGTTTGATTGAGAGGAGCGCGTTTGGTGCTTCCTTTGGCGTAAAGCGGCTGCAGGTCCATCACACCGAGGTTCCGAACAACCTCTTGATCGCCGACCTGGTCAACCCAGGCAACGTTGATCGGCTCACGGAAAGCAATCTTCGCATTGAAGATACCCGTGTGCGACACCTGAGCAAAGCCCCGAACGTCAGCGAGCCACTCCGGTGGCATGACAATGGGACATAGCATACATATCCTTCCATCTGCAGCCGGAAACTGTAGTTAAAGTCAGTATACGCCTCCGTCGCAATGAAAACGGGACTGACGTAGTATTCTGAGGGCTCATGATGGACGCCTTCTCAATATTGAGTTGCGACTTATTCACGATGAGCTGTGCAATGGCTCTGATGACGGGGAAGAGCAGAACAAAGATCAGGACGATGCCAAGTATGGCCGTTACGACTTGACACGCGATGAAGCATTTGCGCTTGTAAAATGGTGGCTTCTTTGCAATCGCTGCCCCTGCGGCCGTCGTTGTCTCGACCACAGGTGTCGCCCCTGCAGCGGGCGTCGAGGCTGTCGCTACGGCCGCAGGGGCCGTTGGCTGCGACCCCGTTGCATCATATCCCGCCGGGGGCTCAGAGGCTGAGGTGAGCTCACATTAGCGAAAGGACCGAGCGGATCTCGATTTGTCAGACATACCAGCGACCAGCCGCTCTTCCGAACCGCTTGCCGACATCGCTGCCAGTGCGAGCAAGCTGAAGGGAGGGGAGGACAGGAGAAGAGGACGAACCTAGGGAAAGAAGCCAAAAGTAGTCTGGCCCCGCGACCCAAGCCATATACCAAGCATGCGTTGCTGGTTATATGGGTCCCACGCGAATTCGGGGCTCCATTGCGTTTCGAGTTATGCCGCATGATCTGGCTGCATCAGGGAGGGACGTGAGATGCGACGACGCGGTTCTCTGTGAGCAAGACTCGTTGGATATTGCAGCCGATCGCGAAGCCAAAGCATCATCACGTCGCGGTGGTGTGCCCTCGGTCACGCGGGTGCTCTCGTGTTCGATCAAACAGAAGGCGTAACAGACCAACTGGGATAGGTCCGACAATTGTGGCCAAATTGAGAAGGCTGATGTTCGCAGGTCGCTCACCCAGAATTCTCAAATCGAGAGCGAGCGTTGAGAAATGTCAGCGGGGCTTGTCCAGCACTGGGACCTGTAGATCGTGCCGTAGCTCACAGCAAAACCGTATTACAGTCAACTGCCTCCTCATCTGAATTGCGTGAGAAGGAGCAGGACGAAGTTTCGCGACGCATCCACATGTAACGTTGAGCCTGGAAGGGGTCGATAGCCCGTCGCAACGAGGCTGACGAAAGGCATGTTTCGGGAAGGAATTTCTGAATGCGACATCTTGACTGTTGGCACTGAGGTTGAGTCAGTGATACATAGCTCTTAGTGGGATGGGTCAGATGTAAGTAACAGAGAACGGTTCGCATAGCGTCGACGGCAAAATTGGCCCATCGCACTCACTGTATGTTGCAAAGACCACTACCACCAAAGCGGTGGCACTCTGCCCTGTCTTCTTTGAGCCACCTGCTCTAAGACTCGGACCAAACTCGGACAGTGCGCCCAAATACAGCGCCCGTGGCACGCTAGAGCGACGAGTGCATGCAGGGATGCTGCCAAACCCCCATTCCGGAGGGAGGACTTTTCGGTGACCTGACACTGGTGCGATGAAACACGCCTGTACGAGACCACGGGGTACTCACATTGGGCGAACGTACACCATTGGAGCTATGAATGATCGCTGACGCCACAACATTCGGTCTATAGTGCAATTCTGGCGCTGACGTCCACTTCTATACCCCAATTCAATTGCAATAATCACCACCTGAAAACTATCAGGAAGCGGCAGCGGCGACGTATGACGTACGTCTATACCTTGTGCAGCAGTACACCCCGAAACGCGTCTATATGGCTAGTGATTTCCGCGAGTTCTAGATCGGAATTGAAATTGAGTGCTCACCGAGTATGCGACCGCCGAAGAGATCGATCGGCAGTCGTCCACGAGACTGCTCCGGACATTCGCGCCCACACCAAACAATGGAGCAGGGAAGGGATAAATCCTGTCAAAATAGGGGGCATGTCCACCAGCCACGGTCATGTGTTGATGTACATAAGCGTTCGAAGCAAGAGGTGAGCGACGCCAGTGGCGCAACGAACACTCATAGATATAGACGCCGAGACCGCGAGATGGGAAACTTGAAAGGCAATAGGGAGAAAACAGCGTAGGACGGTCCACGTCGGGTGAAATGTTGCTAGTGCAGGATGTTGCAGGAAGGAGAGTTCACTCTGTGGCCGACTGTGCGCTTTATACCATCAATCAGTGATTTGTTCCAGGCAAAATCATGTACATTCACTTAGCGTACCGCGTATTCACATGCCTGACTGTCAGACAATCACGAGCTTCGGACAGATGACATCGAGAAGTCAAGCAGCGACTACATGTGGACGGTAAGTCGAATTATTTACAGCGCGGAGGAATCCAGTCCACTTGTACATTTTAAGCGGCCTTGAGCTTGAGCTTGAGTTGACACCATTTCTCAGCAGGGTTGCCCGGAAGGCCGTGAGCAAACTGGTTTGGGGGGTCGCAATCCCGGAGGCGTGAGGACACCATCTGCCTGACCTTCACCCTCGATGTCATGGTCAAGGACGCGGGCCTCCTGCCTCAAAGCATTATCTCGAGCATTCGCCCAACACAAGGTGAACATATGGATGTCTCACCGCCCTTGGCATTCATTCTGCACTTCACTGCTTAGGCCCTAGAGTTCAAGACAAATAATATGCCCGTACGAAGACGCACCATCTTTCGAAGAATGTAGTAAACCGATGCTGAATACCTCCGCCGAATGTTTCAAACTTACCACCGGACTGGAATTAACCGGTCGTTTTTCAATCGCAGTCGTCCGCTTCCTTGAATTGACAGCAAAGAAAAACTGACATGCCGCCGAGCTGCCGACATTGCCTGTTGTCTGCTGGTCTATGTCCGTATTTACGCCGAGGAATACGTCGGTGGAAAGAAGCTTCCGGCTTCTGCAACTCTGTTGTTCAACCTCCCAGCTTGAGCGCATGTCTCGCCTGCTTCTTACCGCTTCTCCGGCCTCATTGACCAGTGCCATTTTGACTTACGTCTCGCAGGCTCATCTTTCTGGCCTTTCCCCGAATGTTCACACTTCCTGTAACGCCGCATTTGTCTTCTTGCCGTCCAGACCATTCGTGATCAGCGTTTATTTCCGGCGTCCGCATCCCCATAGCGACTCCCAAGAGGATTTGTAACGCTTGAATGCGTTATGAGTCGCATGTCCTTAAGTGCCTGCAACATAAGATGTTACTTATCACCCAGTCGAATTCAACTGACCAACACACCGGATACGCAGCCAGTGTCGGCCTTCCGTGTCGCTTACAATGGAGTAGGTTCACCTTGGGCGTTTGACCGGAGCCCTTCTGGCGTGCTTCTCACAGACGATATCATCTTCGCTGACGCACATAAAGTATTGCTGGCAGGGAGAATTCACAAACGCCGCATGCGCTTCTGGTCCAAGAGCCCATTCAAACGAAGGGTCAAAACTGCGCTGCACCGAATAATGCATACACTCACCCCTACTAGTGTTCTCGACGTCATTCCGTTTAGGATGCGATTTAGCGACTCGGTGGCTCCAATTAAAGTAGATGCAAATGTGTAGTATACCGTGTTACCTCACACATCGCAGCATTGCCAGCGACAGGCGCATTGATGCGCCAATTGGACATCATATCGGCATATACTGGTAGAGTGGTAACTGCAGCGAGCCTCGCGCAACTTTAGGTTGATGACTCGATACTGCAATCCCGTAAGACTCCTCATAGTATATTGGCACTCTTGAGATGTTGAGTAGATTTTCCGTTTCGGATATGGCCAGTCTGTTGCGACGGAATCAACGAAGTCGGTTGGCAGCTGTTGGCAGTCGACAATGATGACAAGTGGCAGGATTTCAGCGCTTCAGCCTGAGCTCGGACTGAACAGTCGAGCAGGCGCCAAGCCTGTCGATCATACCATAAGAGGAAATGAACTACATACGAACCGCCAGCCGTTGGTACTCTCAGGCTCGACCCTCTCATGCTGTCGGTTGTCAAGTATTTTCAACCCATGCCCTGACTGATATCCTTGTCGACAAGATACGGGATTCATATATGAACTTGTCCAGTCTTGACTGAGTCAGTACAGATCGAACTGATTCATACCACAATCACTGGCACCGGTTCAATGCTTAGGATGTAATTGAGGTGCGCCTCCTGGCTCAGCCCACCCAGAATATCGCTCAACTACTTGTGTTGTACTTGGGAATTATCATTGGAACGATATTTTGATGATCTGAAGCACACCTCAGTGAATGCAAATATCGCAATATGGACGAAGGGAATATGTGAGCTGTGCGTAGTACCAGTCGAGACTCAAATCCCCCTGACGCTAACTTGGAGGTCAGGCCGGTCAGGCTCAGCCTTGATGCTGACGGATTCATTGCATACCAGACTGCTATACGGTGAACATAAAATGGCCAACTAGCTGCTCTTCTCCCTCGCTCCGCTACCGTCACCTTCAAGTCGCAACACTCGCAACTACAAGACAACGCTTAGCAATGCACCTTCTCCGCGCGATAGTTGGGGGTCTTCGGGCCCTCAGTGATCTCGCTCATGCTTATTGCCCTGCCGGCGACGGCAAGGCGCTCAGTGTCCACGGCACTGGCGGTCTCTGCTCTGGGATCACTGGTACCATGGACAAGGTCGTTTTCAAGGTTGAGGACTCCCTCAGGTTTGTCGCGCCCTTCTCTCTGCCACTTCATGTCGTCTGACAGAGGCGCATACAGTGGGTTCGACAACACGACCTCTGGTATACTCGGCTACTCGGTCATCGGCCATGAATGGGTCTCGGACGTGAGAGGGTTCTTCGGCGGCATCAGCGTCTTCATAGGTGCCCACGAATCTTCCAACAACATCGCCTTCGTCAACGACACCTCTCCCGACGGTTACACAGTTCTCGGCTTCACCGACCTCGTTATCCACATGGTCCTCAACGACCTCAACGGCACTGGCGTCTATGAACAGCCTGCGACGACGACAGACATCATCGTCGCGCCCAAATACGAGCTCATTCTCTGGAAAGACGCTCAGATGTGCACCATCCCCGCTCGCTGGCTGACGACGAAGGATCTCATCGTCGCTCCGGCCTTCGAGCTCGCCATCTGGGTCCCTCCGAACACCTGTCTCCTCTGCGAGCGCCCTCGTCCTAAGCCCTTCCTCCTCGGCCGCGCACCGGCTCAGGTGTGGTGGAACACGGATACTCGCAAGGCTGCAGTCACTCGTCTTCTCCGGCTCAAAGGCACACTCGGCATTCGGGCGGTCGGCCTCATCACTCGTGTAATCTCCCTGGCCCTCGGTTATGGTATCTATCTACTGGTCGTGGGGGCAATGCTCTGGAGCGCACTCACGACCTCCTGGTACAACACTGGCATCGGTTACGGCGTTTCTCTGGCTGTGCTGGGGATCGCCAACGTAGGTCTGAGCTTCATTCTGGTGTGTCCCTTGTCTCTATTCTAGCGGCGTCCGTGGCTGACACCTTGTGTCCGCAGCCTCTTCTTGCTGCAATTCACGAGGGACAGACACTATCTCAGGCATCCACGGCATCGGCTGCGACATCGCACTCGGATAGACCTTCCGCGCTCTCAGAAGAGGCCTTCGAGCGCGAGCTCGCCGAGCTCGCACGCACACTCACAAGGCACGATGCAAACATCAACATGCTCCAATCAGGCATCGCAAGACTCGACCCACGAGACGCCGCCCTCGGTCAAGTGGTGGACAGCCTCGCCAACGCCGACAGCATCGTGGACGACATCCTGGCGCTCACGCAGGCCGGGGTGGACGTAGACGATCTCACCACCATCGACAGCTCGCAGTCCATCGTCACGGTCGCAGCTCAACACGAGCCGCCCGTCTCTCAACCACCTGAGGATCCGGCTCTGGCTTCCGACGAAGAGGACCTCTCGGACGAGGAATACAAGCGCCTGATGGTGGAAGTGTTGGCTACGATGCAGCGGAACGAAGAGAACATGGACCGTCTCGAGTCCCGCATCGCCCAGCACAACGAGAACATGGACCGTCTTGCGTCTCGCATCGCCGAACCCGACGACCACGACGCCACCCTCGCACAGACCGAGGACGACGTCGTGGTTGCAAAGGCACCCGAGCCTGAGCACGTCCCCGTCCCCGCCCTCCCTGAATACGTCCCCACCGTCCCCGAACACGTCCCCACCGTCCCCGAACACCCGCCCACCGACTCTGAGGACCTCGCCGAACTCTCGGACGAGGAGCTCGAGCGCGAGATCGCCGAGCTCAAGCGTGCGATTGAGGCGTACGACAGGAACATGAACAGCCTCGAGGCCGGCATGGCGCGGCTCGACGCCCATGACGCCACCCTCGAGCAAGTGGGTGATCGCCTCGCTGTCGCGGAGGGCGTCGCAGGCGGCTTACTCGCCCGTCCGCCGATCGACTTCGAGGGCGCGGACTTGCATGAGGGAAAGGGGGGAGAAGTAGTAGAGGCAGAGTCGACCATGGGCCTGGGTGCCCCGGTCGGGGGGAGCTGAGTGTCTGGGTGGTTCGCTGGTCGTGCCGCTTGGTCGCTTTTCTCTCTTCTAGTCGGCTCTTATCCTCTGCTTTCGGACATGGTTACTTTGGTCAACGGTTAATCTTGGTCAACGAATTATCTATCATTATCTCTATGTATGTTTTCTCTCGTCTGTTGATTTCTGTCGTGGAGTGTAGTCGGATCGTCGTCTTTCGCCTGTACTTCAATTTATGCAATGTCAACTGTTCGCCATGGAATTCAATCTTGAGCTTGTGCAACAGCTCTTATAAACAACAATACTGCGCGCAGCTCAAGCCTGGAACTTGAAGCTCGAAGGCTAAAGCGCTCGTCAAACCTACTTCAACAACCCCATTGTCATGCAAACAATTGTACCGGCCTAGTAGCAAGCGATAAGCGTAATAAACCTTTCATTCCGTCGTACCGTTCGTAAGCTAGAGTGATCTACAGCGTAGCGAAAAAAAATCTATGCAACGAGCCTGATTGCGCCACACCTACATGTAGCCCGCGACGGAAGGCCCTCCCCGGACGCAGCCGCACTAAACACCACCGTGCGTCCTTTTCGTCATATCCAAATTGAAACTACTAGTATACTACAACAAAAGCATGCACGCGCATGGGCACACCCGGCATCCTACATCACACGAGGGCACAAAAGTGCGAAGGGGACAGATGGGTACCCTCAGCCGATGAGGCCCTCGCTGTCCGAGTACGCTGTGGACGACGCGTTCCCGGAGCCGAGCTCGGAGTACCGTGCAACCCGGAGACGCTGCGACGGCGGAATGTTCTTATCGTCGAGGCCGTGCTGTGTGCCCCCGTGAAGGACGCCGACGCGCATCATGGAGAGCCACTACAGCGACAACGTAAGCGACCTGGTGCGTCAGAGTGGAAAAATGCGTACGTTGTGTGCAGCGTTGGAATGATCGTAGACACCACCAAAGAAGGCAGTGGTCGCATCCTTCCCGATGTTCTTCGTGATGAGGTGCCGGCCACCAGGGTGCTCGTCCACGAAAGCGGAGACATCGTGGATGAAGCCGCCGATAACGACGAGAGATCGTTTGGCAGCCTGCTCCTGGACTGCCCATACCGTCAGCTTCAGCCCCACCCGCGAGCACGCATCGTACTCACAGCTCTCCCAACTAATGACCGGCAACTCATTCACATCAGGCGCGAACGTCAGGTTCTCCTGGGCCTCGCGGAGCCGTTTGAGCTGCATGGTAAGCTGGCCCTTGCGCACTTCGTTCTCGGGGAACACCTTGAGATGGCTTGCGAGGCCGACCTTCTGCATGAGCGCGATGAACCACTTCGTAGGGTCGTACTGGTACCACTTGATGGCATTCCGGTAGTCCATCGGGAACTGATGATGGAAATTGTGATAACCCTCGCCAATCGTGACCAGCGCGGTAATGACGTGGTCGCGCGGCGTGTGCTTGTCGTCGAAGGGTGCCTCGCCCAACCAGTGCGCGAGGGAGTTGACGCAGAACGTCGACTGCATGTTCAACCATCAGACAAGCAGCACATCGCACGCGTGTCAAAACACACTTACGTGGTGAACAAAGCAGAGACGAGCGGCACCAGCGTACACGAAGCCACCCGCCCAGTCGCCCCAGCCCAGCCCGGCGACAAACGTCGGAACCAAGAAGCCCATGCCGATGATGAGCTGCAGGTACCACCTGTGCTGCCACCGCACGACCTCGTTCCTGCTCAAGTCGCTCACGTCCGCGACACCCGGCTTCCTGCGCGGCTTGACGATCATCCACCCGACGTGCGAGTACCAGAAGCCCTTGTGCGCGTTATACGGGTCGAGATCGGTGTCGGTGTATCGGTGGTGCGCACGGTGGCCCCGCGACCACCACTTGATCGAACCCTCGACGGCGCCCGCCCCCGCAGTCGCCAATGCATACTGGAGAGGCTTGGATGCGTTGTATGACCGGTGGGCCCAGAGACGGTGGTATCCCGCGGTGATGCCTAGCACAAAGTCAGCGGGTGCATAAAACATGATCAGCAGCACAATGACGACCCACCGAGACCGGTCACAAAGTAGTAGAACACGCTCCAAACAGCCGTCTCCCAACGGAGTCGCGTGTAGTACGCGCCCACGAGCGCAATGGCGGGAGTGATGGTGAGGATGGACAAGCTGAGGTAGTTGAGCTCCCTCCACCAGTTATCCCAGGAGACGGGGGGCAGCGCCTTCTGGTTCTTGAGCGTCCACGCTACGTAGTTGTCGGGGATGTTCATGTCGGCCGGCTCCTCCTCCTTCTCGGGGAGCTTCGCCTGCTTGCGAGGCGGAGTCTGGGGAGGGGTCGGGTGAGCCTTTGACGGCGACACGGGCCGTGTCTGCACGACGGAGGACATCGTCGACGAAGGGGAGGGAAAGAAAGGCGAGCGGACATGCGTTCGGGTCGGGGGAGAGAATATATACGCCATCCGCAAGCCCAACGGTGGCGACCGTATCCCCAACGAATTCGCCATCACGTGCCGTCCTCATACCAGTTACCGGGCGCCTAATGAGCCTGAAGCCTAACCTGACGTCCGTCACGTCGTCATCGCTGTTGGTATGTACCAGTATGCACCCAAGCGCAACCGCCCTGATCCGCTTGCTCTTTTCGATCCCTTTCCAATTCCAAGTGACGCAGCGTTTATCTGTCGCCTTCCTTCGACTCCGTCTTCATCGTGCGCTGAATACGGTGCCCTCCGCCCGCTGTACTTGCTTCGATACATATACTCTGGCAGGGTGTGCGCGCCGCGCGCCGTAGCAGTGCTGTACTGACCATGGCAAAGCCGTGTCAGCGTGTTCGCCAAACGCGGTTTAGCTACATATATGCAGTGGGGAGAAGCTGCGGTGGGCGTGGGCCCCATCGCCCGACCCGAGACCGTCCGACCATGACGCCTCTATCTACGTCGACTGGGTGGCGGGGGCAGGCCTAGGTACGGCACGCTCCCGCACTAGTACTTACTGCAGCAGTCGGACTCGGAGGGATGTGGCCGGATAAGACGCACCCGTGCTGCGGGACGGGCCTCTGACAAAGTACTGTATGTCAGTCCCAGCTCACGGGAACGCAGGGGTGGATGTCTCGCGACGGCGCGACCTTGTGGAAGTCGATTCAGACCATGCACTCTGAGCCTCGCGATTCGCGGCATCCGGCGTTGTTTTGCTTCCTACATACTGGTCACATCATCTCGTCCCGCGATAACTTCCGGCTCGTCGCACGAGAGATTCCTACGCAGCGAAGCCACTCATCGCGATCCCGCTGGACGCACTCGTAGACTGCTGCACCGAGGGGGACATGTTCGACGACCTCGACTCAGATGCTCGGAGAATGCAACTCAGAAGGTGTACGGTGCTCGCTCCTTACCGGTTTCCCCTTGATCGGATGCACGGGCAGTAAAGCACATTGGGGAGGCCTGCTGTTGTCGGTAATGATCTACGATGCGCAGGAAACACAGTAAACGGCCCGCGTACAATGGTAGTGGACGACAGCGAACTACGCACACAAGCAATAAATCAGGTATAATGACTACACGCAAGCAAGAACGGTACAGCGAGAACGCAATCCACAAACACGGCTCAGGCAACGACGGCGATCATCGAGTCGATGGTGTTCGTCCTCTCCTTGATCCTCTCGAAGAGGCCTTCCTCCTCCTCCTGCACCGGGTACACCGCAACGTTCTCCCTCACCTTCGCAAAGCCCGCGCCCGGCATCGGAGCGGGGCTAGCGAAGGGCACGTCGACAGGTGTCCGGAGACCGTCCGACGACGCGCGCGAGCTGACCGTGCTCTGGGGCGACGCCATCGCCCCCGGGCTGTCCACCGTCACGGGAGAGCCCGTCGCGCCGACCGGCACCGACACCGGCACCCCGCCGACCGCGCCCGTCTCGACGACGATCGCGCGGGCCGTGTCCGTGGCCGTGTCCCTTCTCTCGGGGGTGGCGATCGTGAGCGCGGGCACGAGCGCGGCGACGGCGCCGTCGATCGTCCGAGCGCGGGCACGCGCGCTCTTGCGGTTCTCCTTCTCGAGCGCGCGCATGGAGCGCCGCAGGCGCGTCGCCATGCGCATCGTGTGCAGCAGCCCGACGCGGTGGTACGGCGTCCAGCCGTCGGGGAGGCGCTCCTCGTGCATCCACACGCGGAGCATCTCGTTCGGCACCCCGCGCAGCGGCGCGGGCTGAGGGGGCGCGGGCGCGGGTGCGGGGGGCGGCGCCAAGGCGAAGAGGCGGCGGCGGATGCGCGTGAGGAGCGACGGGCGGGGCGGCTCGTGCGGGGCGAGGTTGTCGGGGTTGTTGAAGAGCTGGAGGACGATGGCCATCTCGCCGCGGGCGATCTCCGCGTGGACCTTGTCGATGGGGATGGCGTACTGGGCCTCGCGGGCGACGCGGGCGCGGGCGACGTCGTCGGGGGTCATGAGGGTGCCGTCGGTGGAGTAGCGCATGAGGTCGTCGAGCATGTGGAGGTGGATGTCGACGGGGGCGTACTCGTCGCGGAAGGCGACGTCGGGGTGGACGAGGCTGGCGTCGTGCTCGATGCAGTTGTGGCGGCTGAGGTCGTGGAGGCAGATGCGCCTGCGGCGCTGGCCGATGAGGAAGAAGCCGCCGTGGGTGAGGAACGCGGCGAGCGGGTAGGAGAGGTGGTAGCCGGCGCGCAGGGCGTGGATGAGGACGGCGGGCGTGATGCACTTGCCGTCGCGCGGGAGGTAGCCGTGGTTGGCGAGCGTGTTGAGCGCGGGGCAGGGCGAGCGGGAGTCGCCGTGCTGGCGCGGGCAGTAGGCGTGCGAGTGCGCGCCCGTTATGGGGCAGTGGCCGTGGGCGTGGGCGTGGGGCGGGATGATATGCGTGCTTGAGGATGAGGACGCCGCGCGCGCAGGCACAGGCGCAGGCGCAGAGGAGGGCTGAGGGGCAGGAGGCAGGCTCGACATCCTCTCGAGGGTGAGGGCGGGGCCACGAGGCTGCTGGGAAGAGGCGATATGCGTCTTATGTCTGCTGGAGAGCGCTCGCCTCAGTCTTCCGAGAGGTGCCACTGGCAGAAGGGCAGGGAAGGCATGTCTGCTGTTTCAGAACTGAATTCCAAACGCACATGAGTAGAGTGCATGCACCGCCATTGATTGCGGATGGCAAGGCACGGCCGTCAGCTGTGTGGCGGCAGGCTACTCACGTCCAAGGTTATGGACGCTGGCACAGGCCGGGAGTCGCGCGGCCGTCTCCGTGGAGGAGGTGCTTGAAAGGGAGAGGAGAGGGTCGTGAGCGGAGGCAGGGAAGCGTTGTCAGCGGACACCCCGCCACTGGCGTGCCTGCCAGTCGCGGTGCCCGATCGGATCTGCAGCGAGGATTCTCCGCAACATCGACTTGCCGTATTTACAGTCTTCAACGGGTCCTTGAGACAGGGCACGTACACACGTTACTGCCACATCATCTAATTCAGGAAAAATTATGATAATCAAGTGGAGCCATGCAACCACACCTTTGAGGGGTCATCGAGAGAAGACGAGTACTGAGAGGCTTGTGGTATGTCAAAGATCCCAGAATTCGTGTCTCACAACAATTTGTTGCCCGATTTGGAAGATGGCATCACATAAGATAGTACTCGCAGATGACCTGCAGCTTTCTTGGGTGCAAGTGATCAAGGTTGGAGCCTTTTCAAGGCTGGTACAAACTCGGAACATCTTTATGAGAAACAAAGTACTCGTGTACAGTGGTCAACACAGCAACAGGCGGTGAGACCGGTCGCCCGATTTGGCAGGTGTCTCAAGGACCGGTCTGACCCTTGATAACGACAAAACGGTACTGATCTTTGCATTGTACGAAGACTATCAGACCGATAAGGACTGGGAATTTTTAAAACAGGCTTTCAATACAATAGAACACATTCATAAACTCCGATCTGCGATAGTGGAAGGTGTACAGTCACGAGAGACCAAACATGATTTGAGTGTCTCAAGGACCCGTTGAAGACTAACCAGTGACCCCGCCGCGGAAACTCGCGCCTTGCGCCCAGCCCACGCGTATTGCTCTCCCCGCCGCAGTCCCCGCCTGGAACGAATATGGCCTCTGCGCCCAGCGACATCGCCGCTCTCCGCCGGTTCGTCTTCGAGCGCGTTCTCAGCCATGGTGCGCCGTGCCCCAGCCGTCCTTCCCTCCGCGCATTCATCGCCCCATCGCAGACCCCGCAACCCAGACCATCGCCCTTCTCGGCTCCTTCCCCTCCTCGGACGACGAGACGACCCGGAACACTGCCATAGTCCGCATCGAGCGAGCCGCCCTTCCCGTCGACCAGCCGGCTGCCTTCCTGCACGACAGCGGTGTCGCGGACGTACGGCTGATAGGCAGCAATGATATCGTGCGCACCTCCATCTCATCTCCTCCCGGAACGCCATTCACCGCCTGGTCCTTGTGTAGTATACATGGCTCCTCGGATGGCTCACGCCCTCGCCCTCCCGCCCGGACGTCAAGCTCAACATCATCTGCCCCGCCACCGAGGTCCACATCCGCAAGGTCCTCCCCCGTGCCCCCGCGCCGCCGCCGCTCGCTGACGCGCGCGCGCATATGCTCTAGTACTCCGCGCAGAACTACACCATGGTGCGCGAGACCCCCGCGCTCTACGCGCGCATCGTCAAGCCGTACATCGCCGCCTTCCCCGCCTCGCGGACCCAATGGTGCGCCCCGCCCCGCCCCCGCCCCTCCCCCTGCGACTGACACTGACACGGCCCGCACGACACCGCACAGGGTGCAGGACATCCTCGCGGGCCGCTCCGAGGCAGACAAGGTGCTCCACCGCGCCGCGGACGGCGAGCACGGTTACGTGCTGCTGCCCGACATGAAGTGGGACGAGCGCACGCTCCCCGCGCTCTACCTCGTCGCGCTCGCGTCCGCGCCCGCGCTCCGGAGCCTGCGCGACCTCACGCGCGCGCACCTCGCGCTGCTGCGCGGCATCCGGCGCGCCGCGCACCGCGTCGCCGCGGAGCGCTGGGGCCTCGCGCGCGGCGCGCTCCGCCTCTTCGTGCACTACCCGCCGAGCTACTGTGCGTGTCCTCTCGTCTCGCGCTGCTGCTCTCTACCCCCCCTCTGACGTGCGGTCGCCGGCGCGGCACGACACGCGCTAGATCGGTTCCACGTGCACATCGTGCACGTCGAGTACTACCAGGGCCTGCTCGGGATGACGGTCGGCCAGGCGCACCTCCTCGACGACATCATCTCCCTGGTGAGTCCCGAGGCGGCACTCTGCTGCTCCGCTGAGCGTTGCCCGCACAGCTGGAACTGAACCCGGACGACGAGGGGCCGTCGGTGTTCGAGCGGATGACGCTCACGTATGGGTTGGGCGACCAGCACGGGCTGTACGAGGCGATGCGGGGCGCGCAGGTGGAGGTGGACGATTGACTCGGATGCGCGGCCCCCTGAGCGGGTGCGTGCGTGCCTTCGGCTCGGCGTGGGTTCTTTCGATCCGGGTAGTATGCACCGCGTCCCTTGGCATACACTGTGTATGATATCGCAATATCAACTCGCGGACTGCATACGATGGTGTGCCTGTGTGATGGTCAGCGGCTACCGCATGAGTCTCTAAAGGCTAATGTACGTTGGAGGTTGAATCATCTGTGCCCATGCACCGCAGATGAATCTAAGACTGAATGCAGCCGTTACAACAACGCGACCTCAAAGTTCAAATAGGCACTGTACAGCGACCACAGCGACACGATGACGATCCGCAGAGTGGATATGCCAGGAAGAAATATAATATATGTATACGACCGAGACATTGACACGAACGTTCGTGCAAATACGCTCAAAGACAAGAGCTGGTCGATAAGACAAGGTACAGTACAGAGGAATACAAGGCGATACAAGGCGATACAAATCCCAGACCCGAGACAGTGAGCCAAACTAGAGATGACCGACGCGATACTACCGATACAACACCACTGAGAGAGACAAATAGAATACAGTAGTACATGTCCGAGACCGAGATACGGGGCAGCCTGAGGAGTCCGAAATCTGAATGAAGCGAGGTCCGGAGGTCCATCGTGCGAGATGCGAGTTGCTGTGCGGGTCGATGCTGAGTGCGCCGAGGCTAGATGCGATGATATGTGGCGATATGCGGGGGGAAGGAAAGAGAAAGAAAGAGAGAGAGAGAGAGAGAGAGAGAGAGAAAGGGGGAAAGAAGAGAAATGCGGGCCAAAGCTGAAGGATGCCCCCTCCAGCCCAGCCCGCGGCGACGAACGGCACGCCACGGACCCGCAGGGCATTGCGAGTCCTTGAACTGCCGACCATCAAGAAAAGGAACAAAAGAAGAAGGGATATGCGATAGATAGAGGATAAAGATAGATCCAGACATCGTGAAAATATGGAGCGGGCGTCGAACGGGGAGCCTGTCTGCGCCTAGTCGTCGGCCTAGTAAACAGATGGCTAAGTACAATGTCAGCGGCGATGTCAATCATGCTAAGCCAGACGCGACTCACCTGCTCCGCGATGCCCATCATCGCCCGAAGGTGCTGACGCAGGATCGCCCGCCCTTCCTGCGCGTGCCGGAGGGCGACCTCCTCGCCCATCTCGTCCCGGAGTGCGCGGAGCCGCTCGTGGCGGCGGACGGCAGACTTCCGCAGACCGACGAGCTTCATCCCCAGCGCCTGGCGGAGAAGAAGCGCCTTCGAGTCTACGAGAGTGGTCTCGGAGGACGTCTGAACGAATGATGTCAGCGACGAGGTCAACGCGAAACCGCAGCCGATAGTAGCTCACCTCGTCCTCGTATGCAGATGCCGTCGTCATGGGCCCGCTCGAAGGAGCTGCGCGGGCCTCCACAACCGTGAATAAGCTGCGTGTGCGCGAGTGCATGGGCAGGCGGGGGATGGCGAGAGGAGGAGTGGCGAGCTGGCCGTTCTGGAAGACGACGAGAAGCGGGCGTTGGTCGGGGTGAGGCAGAGGGTTGTAGTTCGCGAGGTCGTATGCGATGATGGGACGGGGACCGGCCATGAGCGTGTGGTCGCGACGCGCTGCGTCGCGGCGTTCACTCAGGCGGGACATGTCATCATTTGCTACGCGTTGAACCTCCGCATCCGTGGGCATGTTGTCGAGTGCCGTGACAAGGAACTAGGAGAGCGCGCGTAAGCCCAAGGAAGAGTGCCTAGCACAAGAAAACGTACCATGGACCTGTACAGCGTGCGCCCTACGGAGCCCAGCACAGCTGAGACTCCACCGATATGATCGGCTGCCAGTGCGTAACCGCGCCATGCGATCCTCGAAGGCTCCGGGCCGACGAGGGCGGCGATGGCGAGGTAACCGATGATCAGCGCGTACACACCGATGGCCAGCGCGTAAAAGCAGATAGCCAGAGAGTAAAAACCGATGACCGTCCGACGCGACTCGAAGCTGGCGAGGCCTCGCGCCCTGTCGTAAACCGTATGGATCAACTTTGCGACCGGTGACTTGTCCTTCGTCTCCACAGATGGCAGAGATGGCGGGAGCGACGGCGGCGGCGGCGGCGGCGGTCGCGCGCCCGGTGGGCATGTGTTCGGAGGAACCCATACAATGAGCTCCCCTGGGGTAGGCCGTACAATCAGGTCCTTCGTCCAGTACGCCAATTCGAAAGCCGAAGGCGGAGGCCTAACCACCAGGTCCGTCGTCTCGCTCCACTTCCGTGTCGACTCCGCGTATGCCCGCTCGATAGCCCGCCATTTGTTCGGGGGTTCCATGCCCCACCAGTGCAGTTGCCTATTCTCGATCCACGTCGTGTGGGGGACCGGCATCCCGCTGCACCGTGACACACACACACCCCGTCAGTGTCTGCTCTGCACAACGGCGGACCGACCACGGTTCCACTCACACAGGATCCCGCCAAACGTCTATCAAGTTGTACTGCAAGTCCAGCTGAGACCGCGGGACGTTGGGCATGTCCTCGAGCGTGTACCCGAGGTCGCTGCGTGTCCATCGTTAGACGCAGCGAGGGCTGACAAACGCGGTAAGCACTTACCTGCCAAGCGTCTCTTCAATGTCACGCAGGATGAATGGACGTGTGTCCGTGATGAGTGGGCAGATGCTGGCGGGGCCAACGGCCTTGTCCCACATCCGACAGCTGATGTCCTTCACGGACAGCGCAGCCAGCGCGCCCGACAGGAGGGCGCCAAGGGAGGATATGTGCATGGTGTTGCGCGTTGCGCGAGAGGGTGAGAGGCGAGGTGAGTGTCGCGAGAGGGGGGGAGGGGATGATGCTGGGTTCAAAGAGGTGAACGAGCTGAGGGGAAATGGCGGGCGCGGCGGGGGCTTATATATGTTGGCGGGTGCCGTGTTTGCGCGCTGTTTGGCTGTTGAGTCGGAATAAACAAACGCGCCGCGCGAGACGCGTCGCGCACGCGGGGCGCGACCGACGATTTCCTTTTTGGGACGGCGGGGTTGCCTCGTTTCGCGTCCAGTCGCGTCTTGCCCTCCTACCATGTTCATCTCCGTCGCGTGCCGTCAGTCCTCGCATACGTGTTCTGCACCCCTGCGACGTTCTCAGACCACCCCACCGCAGGAGCAAAAGCCCCCCATTTCGGACGCGTCGTCACCATACCATGCCCTCGAGCAAGACGCCTCCGCATGTCTCCGTGTAACCTTCCCCAAACCGCGCGGCGCACGCCAACCCGAGTCGACGCGCAACCGCTTTGAACAAGACACGGGCGTGGAGTGCTCACGCCGTCGGACTACCAGCGTTCCCTGTGTGTATCATTCAAACAGGGTTCTATTACGACGCTTATGCACTCACTAGCACGCGCCATTCAAGTAGGACGCGTCCGACACGTCTCGCGAGCCACGACGCGACCTCTCCTGTGCGCGTTCACCACTCCTCTCGCGTCCGACGCGTCCCAAGCGCGTTCTCGCTGCGTGAAGTCGCGTGGTTTTTCGTTGTGCTTGGGCTGTCGGGGGCATGCCTACATCAGGTGAGCGTCCCAGCCATTCGCGAATATGGCAGTGGCGAAGAGGCACGCGCGCTGCGGATGGTCGGTAAAGATGTGATCTGAGGCGCTTCGCGGACGCAAATTTCGCCTCCGCCATCACCGAGGCACTCCCGACGGACGACCGCGCACACCGGCGGCTATGCCCCGCTCTGCTCGACCAACATGTAGCCTGTCGCTCTCGCTTTGATGTTGTTCCATTGCCTCGAGTGGGCATCATGCTGCTGCTTCGAAAAGTCGTTCAACACACCGTGTGACCGCTATCTTGGCCGAGAATGTGAGTATCGTGTCCTCGCTGTGTGCAGGCCTTGCCGAGTAACTGACCGAGAGCTTGTGCTTCTCTCGTTGTCTAGCGAATCCCTCCATGCCTACACAGCTCGAGAACGACTCGGCGAATCACCTGCGAATGCGGTGCCTACGTGGTATATCGTGCACGGTGTTTGCGAAGACGTCTGTAAAAGGTGTTCAAGTTCGTGCGGGTCGTTGGAACTGGCTGCATTGATGAGTGACAGCTGCGGGAGCCCGTCGTGAGTGCATCTCAGAACCAATATGATGCCATTTTGTTATGATGCCCGTCATGAACTGCATATAATAGCCCTTAGAGGTGCCGTGCACGCAGGCGATCTGAGAGCTACATTCTGAGCTGCGAGTCGGGTTTGCACATCGAAGCGTGAGGGCGATACTGTAGATGCTCGCGTCAGCATCGCGAGCCGGAGTGGACAGAACGACGGACCCACAGCGTCGCACCATTACAACGACGCGCGACGGGGTCCTCCGCCGGCGACGGGCGAACACCCCAATTCCATTGATCTCTTGCCACGTGATAGGGGAGGCTGTCGTGCACGACGGGGCTCAAGGCATCAGGGAAGCTCGCCCAACTTCCTCGACCGATTCGACATGCACTCAACGATCGTTGCTGCCCCACGGGGATGGGGAGGCACGGCTGACGTTTGATGTGTGGCACTTGCCTTTTATGGAAGGGCACCTTCCAGATCCGTCAGGCGGAGGAGTTGCCTCCGAGTTCCGTCCGTGTCATGCCTCTCGCCGTTCGAAGCCAGCTGGTAGTGCGCAGAAGGTCATAGAGGCTCTGCCATGCGGATGTTCGCACAGATGCCGGTTCGGTGGACGATCACTGCCGCGCGACGATGGCTGGTGCAACTTGTCTGCAAGCCCGCCAATTGAACACGGACAGAGAAGTTCGAAGAGGGCTTCGAACTTGGCCGCTCAAGCAGGAGGCCTCACGGGTGTCCATCGTGCAGGAATTGCCAGGTGGCAAGCTTATCGGAGGCTGTGTCGAAGCACTATATCGAGAAGGGTGGCGCGGCCACCGATCGAGACTGACGGATCGGGAAGGCATCTTGCCATACGAAGCATTTATTGCGCATCGGCGCCACTCGCGCGCTTCCCCGCCTGGCTGCGGCGCCGGAAGTCGATGAGTGCCCGTCGAGTGTCCCCGAGGCGGTGCTTCCCATCTTCCATGGGCAGGTTCCCATCGAGGCGGCGACAGCGAAGAAGGTGGGTGCAATGGAAAGACCAGCGGGCAGCAGCGCCCGGTATCGAAATTCAGGTGTACCGCGCCTCCCTCGCGTCGTCCCCACATCCCAAAAGGCCCATCGGTCACCGTCGCGTCGCGCGCAGGGTCGTGACGTGACGGCCCCGCCGACTGGTCTCCGCTGCCCCACCTCGCGCACGCCTCGGAACACGGCGCATCAGCGGGATTCTGGGACTCGTTTGATCTGCACTTGGACTTCGTCTTGTATTATGAACTGGCCTTGTACACTTGGATCATCGTCCCTGTCTCTGGATCGTACTGGTACCCGTATCGGTGACTGCGACCTCGCCGGATAGTGAGTATTGCATTGGGCTTCGAGGTTCGTGATTTGCACCATGGGCCTGAATCGAGCACTGTGTTCCTCTGTACTTTTGTACTAGCCGTGTTCTGATGACGCGCTCCGCGTTCGGTACGGTCAGGGCAGGCATCGTGCGTTGGCAACGACGAGCATCAATGGTTTCGAGCGACATACCGGCTGTGACTAGAAGCACTACCGGACGCTTATGGCTACCACCGTGCCTCAACATCAATAACCTCGCTATATACGAGGCCGGATCTCCCCCACACCCAACGTTTTCCCAGAGTTGCGCACATGTTCAGAACCCCCTTGGCTGCCAAGGTGAGCGCGCCGGGCCCTTCATTGAGATCACGACTAACCTCCCCTCGGCCAGACTGAACACCAACATGGGGCTGTCCAGGCTCGAATCGAACGTACAAATTCCTTCTAGCGCCGCACACGTCCTTAGCGTCCTCCACCTTCTCTCAAGCACCAGCACCAGAAGCCCGCCGTACTCGAAGCTCCCCGAAGCCGCGCCGCCGACGTCCGGGACTGAAGCGTGCCGAGATGGCTCCCATCCCGGTTCCGACTCCACCTCCAGCACCGCAGGCAATCAGCTACGCTTCTTCGAGCCTCTCTGCGATATTTCAAGGTAACAAGCAACTCGTGATCAGTCTCGTCTCGGCCCTCGTAGCTGTCCTCTTCTTCCTGTCCGCGGGCCTCTATCTGCTGCACCTCCGCCACCGACGTGGCCAGCAGTCCGAGTCCGCGGATGAGGCCACGGGCGGACGACCCCGCAATGAGTCCACCAAGGAGGTACACCGGCCGGCATTGAGCGACGGACGCACCTCCAGCGCAACTCTGTGGGAGGGCAACCCAGCGGGGACGACCGACAACTTGAAGCTCGCCGAACAAGACTCCGGACCCGAGATACAGACGCCGGTAAGTCCGCCCCCTGGAACGTTTGCTCGCATGAGCGGAGGCTGACGCAGGCAGCAGTCGCCCACTATTCCATTCACAAGCCCTCCGATCCCCGCCCCGAAGAGCCGCAAGGAGAGCGGACCAAACACGCTCGTCACCCCCCTCAAGCCATCCGCGAACAAACACAACCCGGCTCACAAACCTGCGCCCGCTGCTCCTGTTCTGACGACCGAGAGGGTGAGTGGCCCACAGAATTATCGTCCGAGCGCAGACAACCGACGAGCGATTACAGACGCGTGGCGCCCCCTTCGCGGTTGACTCCGCGGGGGCAGTCCGTCCACCGGTACCCGGAACAGGCGGCCCTCGCGAGGGCAGCGCCGCCCGTGCGCGTGCGAAGGCAGGCGACTCGACCGCGGCTTCGCGCAGCGGCGCTGGCGCGGACCGAGGAGAGCGCCACCTCAGGCGCTTCGACGCGGCCATCGTCGCGCAGAAACCCACCCTCGTCGTCCCCGAGGTGACGATGTCGTTCCCGATGAACGCGGCGGACAAGACGCGCCGCGAGAGCGCGATGCAGATGCTCGGCGACATCATCGCCCAGGCGCCTCCGCCGCTGAGCCCAGTGGTGTCTGACGCGTCCGAAGCGGCGAGTGTGAGTAGGCCCGCGCCGGCCACGCGGCCTGCGGTCGACATAGACAAGGGTTTCCTGCCGCCACATCGCCTCGCCCCGCCTCGCCCCTCGCCCGACGCACCCCGTACCGTCCCGCTCCCCAAATTCTCGCCGCCGATCGCACTGCGGCAACTCGTTCGCCCCGCCATGAAGACCTGGTCCAAGATCACCGGGCGCCGCACTCCGAGTCGTCCTCTGCTGTGCCGTCCCGCCATCGTGCTCGAAGACACCAGTGCGGGGGAGCCCCCGACGCCGACGCCGGGCTGCGCTCCGAGTCCGTTCTTCCGTTTCGAGGTGTCTCCGCGGGTCGACTACCTCACGCTGCCTCCTCTGTCCTGGGACGCGCCCCGGGAGGAGGACGAAGAGCAGGACTGCGCATCGCGGAGGCCCGTTAAGGCGGAGCCGGTCTACGCTCGCTCGCCGACGCCGTTCCTTGAACCCAGACGGGCTCAGCTTCAGGGTGCACCGATCAGGCCGGTTACAGTGCGCGCGTCGTACATCCGGCCTACCGTCGGCCTCGGCCTCTCGCTCAAACCGCTGATGCCCAGTACTGCGGTGACGCATCTGTCCGTGCCTGCCCAAGCGATGGCTGCAGTCAGGCCTGTTCACAAGGCGGCCGCCCCATACACGTACTTCTAGTGCCCGCGCTTGACCCACATCCATCCTCCTCTTGTATACCTTGTTTTCTTCCTGCTCAGCGGTTCGCCCATGTCGGTTCCTTCGCATGTTTTTTCTCCTGATTCATACACCGGGGTCCATCAATTTGTGGGGTTTGTGACTTTTTTCAGCATTTGATTGGCACAGTACGCACCTATCACATATCCTGGAGGCCGCGACCTGAAGAGAGGGCCCGTGATGATGGGAGACGAGTGGTCCGCAAGTCAAACGAGTTGGCCGAGAAGGAGGACGGGATGCCGTTGAGAATAGCTTGACCTCAGGTCTTGCTACCCTGGACTGACGCCAGCACGAGTGCGAGCTCGCCAGAGGCACGGGGCTAGCCCACGCGTCAGTAAGTGAGGAAGATCGCAATTATGAGAGTGGGAAGCGCTAGTGAGAGGCGACTCGCTCGCCGTTAACACAACTGACGACCCCGAGTGCCACAAGACGCGTCAGGAACGCTAAAAGAAGTTTGGCATTGAGGGCGATGGCCATACACACGTAGCCGACAAGCAGCGGACATCGGAGAGTATGTATCAGGGGGTCCAAGGTTCAGTAAGCTGAAAAGCGAGACTGGACGAAAGCCTATTCAGCGCGAAATCCGGCCAGTGCGAGATAGAGACTTGCTATAAGCACGTATCATTCTCGTCGTGATACGTCGTGCGATACATCTCGTAGCTGCTAAACCTGATAAACTCCACACTGCTGTATCTGAAAGCTGAGTGCAAGTGCCAGTTAATGGTCAAAGAGAGAGGTACTTCCGCACCGTATTACCACAGAGTCCGTACAAAAGGTAAATATAAAGTGCAATGTTATGCAAGTTCGAGTTCTATTCCAGCTCCTGAGCTAAGTATATGGTACGATTACAACAACACCTTAGTCCTAATACTTAGGGGCGCCATCGTCTGAGTGATTGGTGCTCAGGCTAACCTCCGCCTCAGAATCCGGAGATTGCACCCTCAGCGTGAGGATGTTCTTGTCCGCATGCCATTCGCCTCCGTGGCCCAGTAGGCGTGCAGGGTGGAATGTGTTAAGCGTCCACATAGCAATGGCGATCATGACGGCGTCCATGATCACTAATGATCAGAGTCAGCAAGTGGTAGTAGCACGAGGACAGGCGTACCGAAGTAGCGCTCCGTGTGGATGATTGTTCCATTCCATTCATTACCCAGTTCCTGTCAGGCAGCTCAGTCGCATATACATGATACTAATTCCATAGACGTACAATGCAACGGTACCATGTTCTATGATGGTCATATTCAAGAGAAATGTCCGTGAAGGTGCAGATCAGACATACCGGACGTAGAAGCACAAACTGCTGAAAATCAGAGCCGCCGCCATCTTGCAGAGCTTCCCCTCGAACACATACCCAGTCTTGATGTTCTCACGACCGCGTATTGGCCTGTCATAGAAGTAGCGTAGAAAGAAAACAGCGGCGAACAGAAGATATAGAGTAATGGCAGCTATGACATAGCGTGAGGGAGACATCGTCATACCACAGGCATGGGCAACGCACCCGTCTGGAAGACTACACCTGCTAACATGATGTCGCTACCATTCTTCGGATCCTCGTGGTTATTCACGGCGACGATGGCGGTAGCGGCACCAAGCGCTTGTACTACGAGTGCAATGATATCCTGTCAAGATAGATAGGCCTTAAGCCGAGACCTAGTCATGGATTCGACAAGGTACACCTACGCAGCTGACAAAAACGATCGTGTCTACGATGTACATGTCAGGTGCAAGCTATGTAATCGAAATGATAAAAGGCACACGCACACAATCGTGATTTGAGCTGGCTGTATTGCTGTCCAAGACGGCGGATGACGTGCCCGAGAATCACGAAGTTCGCAGCAATGAGCGGGGTGGGACCAATAACCAGGCAAGTAATTCTGCAAGGATATAGTGAGCAAACAGAACAATACCTTAGTGGTTGATAGTCACTGCATAGAGAATGGCACAGCTTGGGAAACGTCACGCTGGTACGATGACCACAGCCGCCCGGTCCAGCCGATCACTTCGAGGATACCTGCGACGACTGCCGTCCACAGCAGAAACCACATGCTGTATCGTATAGCCTGAAAGAAGTGTAGAGCTAGAGGGGAAAGCATTGGGGTACTGTCCGTCACAGTGAACCTCACTTACTTGTAGTCAAGACAAAAATGACGACCATGAGGATGCCCACCCATGCAGTCGGTGTGTATCCATCAAGTGATACAAGGCTCTTCGCGGGGTCACCGACTTTTCATGCAGAATCAGCAAGGACTGGGCATTGATGAAGGCACACAGACCAGACTCACACTGAGACTGCATGGGTTTGGAAGAGAGGGAGCTGAGCAAGGGAGTGTAGAGAGTGACTACGCGCGTTAACGTCCAGTGTTGAGAAGCACGACCTTATAAGTGCTCGACTATCCGCGGCGCAGTCTGTCTGACAGCGTTAGATTGAACGACCAACCCGGGGCATCTGTTATAGAAGACTGCTGTGAGAAGTGACACATTGGAAGGCAAAATTTAGCCAAGTGGCGCAAGACGGACAGTCGTGCGTGCAGCAGCACTGCGGTGGCTCAAACGGAGCTTTAGCTTCGGATTCGAACGTATAGATGTGTAGACCCAATGAGATAAGAAAGCAATGGCGAATTTGGTGAAGTTCAACTAGATCGGGTTCTGCTTGGTCGGCATTTGGGTGCCGTCAACTTGAGTTCATCATCATGTAGCATTGTGGCATAATCTGAAGGCGAGTGAACAGGCTTCCTTTTACCAGGAGAAAAAAAAGCAGATATTCGCATTCTTGTCCTGTATGTAATATCCGTGAATAAAGATTCTGAACACTGAGAGAATACATACCAGTGTCTACGTTGGACATATCCCTCGGGCCTGGGTGTGTGTCATCCATCCTACTGCACCAAACAGGGCGATGCATGCAGGGTTCACGAACGAGCCGTAACAGTCATGCAAAGGGTTACCTACTTGTCAACGACCATCGAATTCGACGCCCTATCATTCTCGATGCGCAGTGGATATCCGCCGTGTAATACCGCTGCGCTGACCGGCCACAACAGCCGTAGAAAGAGGTCTGTACAGCGTGTGGGTTAGAAACGACAGGCACAACGTTGCGTGCCTAGAAAAGACGTTCAATGGCTTCCAGCAGTGGTGTCGCGCAGTTTTTTGACACTTAGCTCACCCGCGGCTCAGAAGTCCCGCATCAACACTGATGCTACATAAGCCAGTCCATAACCTCATCGACAGACATGCATTCGCAAGTAATGTCTTGGCACCAGTAAGAATCGACTCAGTCCGCTCGTATCCCAGAGAGGATGGACCAGTCAACGTATGCTACACAGGACAGGGCTTCGGATATATGAGCAATACTAGCGGAAAGTGAAACTTGCAGTACTCACCATTATACTGTATGCTCCTCCTGACCCTCCACGGACACCTCGCCAACTGCAGATCCAACCTTCCACAACGGAGCCCCTTGGCTTATCGTCCGGGGTTCGACAAAGCCCTCGAAGTACAGTCCCACGGCCCGTATCCCGTCCAAAGCAAGAGGTGCAGCAAAGCCAGCGATTCCATCCGGTCGCAGTACCACCAGGGCGCCCTCCCCGGTCCGAACGCCGTACTTATCATAAGCGTCCCCCGTATGGTCGTACGCCATCTTCCCCAGCGGAGGGACTCCGATCGCCTCCGCAGGCTGCATCACGCCCTCGCCTCGCACGACCGTCACAAACTGGAAGACGTCCGCGAGCGTGCGCGCGAACGACTCCGCGGAGTCGACGTACTGCCTGAGCTCGGCGTACTTCGCTGCGCGCGCCTCGGGAAGCGTCGGAAAGCCATCGACGGAGTGTACCTCTCCCGCAAAGACAAGGATGGAGAATCTACGCCCGGATGACGCGACGAGCTCCTGCAGCCTTCGTGGGAACCGGGCGCCAGGGCGGAAGAGTGCCGCATCAGGGCCGCGGTGGCCAACCTGAACTGTGGAAGAGAGCTCGTCTCCTGGGTATGTCTTGTTGAGCAAGTTCTCGGGATAAGAAACCTCGAGCCCGACCCCGAACCCTGCGCTCGCTTCGAAGACGCCGTACAGGTATTCGTTGACATCGGCGTCCGGCGGCGCGTTGAACCGCTCGGGGATCTTGCCTGAGATGAGGGATGCGACGTCCTTGTCGAGCTCGATGAGGTACTGCGCGGAAGCACGACGCTCGGAGCCATACACGTCTAGGACCTCCTCCTTATACCATCCTTTGACGACGCCGGCGAGCTTCCAGGCGAGGTTCGTGGCGTCGTGTATGCCTGTGTTCATTCCCTGTGGATATATGCGTCGATTCAGTCATCGAGAAACAGCATCCTCTATGCAAGGGCATCGTAGATCACTGACCTGCGCCGCGCCCGACGAATGCGTATGCGCCGCATCGCCCGCCAGAATCACGCGCCCTTTCCTGAACTGCTCCGCGACGCGCTGGCCAATCGCATACACCGTCCACCAATCCAGCTGCACGAACTCAAGCGAATTCGGCAGCAGCGCCTTCCTCGCCTCCTCCATCACGGTCTCCGCCGTGACGCTGCTCCCGTCAACCCCGTACAGCTCGTCCTTGAGCACGAAGCCGATGCGCGTCCTGCCATTGTCCGTCGGGACCCACAACACATTGCCGTGTGCGTCCGATTCGACGCCGACACCGGGACCGCGCTGAACAGGCAGGTCGCTCTTTACGATGGCGTCGAGGCGGACCCATTTGTGCGGCGACGACACACCAGGGAAGGGGATGCTGCTGAGGGCACGGACAGTGGAACGGCCTCCGTCGGCACCGACGAGATACTTGCTGAGAAAGACGCTTAAACGGCCTGAGCGTGATTGACCTGGTGTTGCACGTACCAGCGCACATGGGCCAACTGGCCATCCTTCAGTTGAAGCGTGGCAGTGACGGGGTGATCAGACGTTTCATCCACCTTGTAATCCACAAACTTGATTGAGGATCGGACAGCGTTCTCGTCCAGTTCGGTGATCACGCCATGTACGGCGTCTTCTACGTGTCGTTGGCGGATCGACATACTGTACTCGTACGTATCAGCTACCATGTGAAGGGGAGTGGTCGGCATGCACACCAGAACTCGAAGAAAGTCTTGCCGTTCATCGCCTTCTCTACCCAGCCCCAGCCTGGAGAACGCGTGATCTGACCATTCTTCACAGTCACAGCACCCCTGTACATCAAATAAGCGCGTCTCCAGGTGGCAGGAGGAATTAAGTCACCGAGCACTTATGAATCCAATGTCAGCTATGCGATCATATACGCCGATCATGTCCAGAAGCTCCAGCGAGCGTGGATACAGTATGCAAGCCCTCCCGTACGCAGTTTGCTGATCTCTATCGTATTGCTCTGTAAAAGCGATAGGTTACGATGAAGGGAGTTCTACCGTGCAGAGACTTGGAACGCACCGATGGCCAAGGCGCGCACGCCACTCTTGATCAGCACTAGCGTGGTGACCAGTGATGTCGGCCCGCCACCGACGACGAGGACGTCGACGGTGTCAGGTATGGTCGCTGTTGGAGACTCAGACAGCCTGAGATCGGGCATGTTCGTTTATCTATTGAGCGCAGAATCTGGACGTTTTTGAACAACAGTACCCCGAGAAGACCATTCATTCGAGTGCGAGGTCGGCATGAGGCTGAGCGCCCTTCAAAAGATCGCCATTCACCGAGCTCTCCGCCTTGTCGTGGTCTATGCTTGGTATCCTAGTAGGTGCGAGGATATAAGCAGTGTATTGCAAGTGTGTCAAGGCGCAACCATCAGTCGACACTGTGTATCCGAGTTCGGGTTTTGCCAGGATTTCGCGCATCAGGAGAGTCAATACAGGTCATCAAATTTGCGAAGCGAGCTCGTCGTTCGAAGCTATGCAAGGTTTACATGCAGCGTACACGTGTGCTGAAATCCAGAAGGCGAGCTGGGACATCAGAGCTTGAAAGCGCCTACGCGGTCAGTCACACTCACGTGCAGGAGATAACGTCACCGTGACGCTGTATCCTGCGCCGCGCGCAACTGCAAGCTACGACGGTTCTTGCCCGTACCGATATTATCTGGCTCATCATGACCTCGAAGTCGACGGGAATGGATGCTATCAAGGTATCACCGCTCTGATTGCGACGCTGTATCATCCACTTCTCGTGGTAGCGCGGTATCTCCATTCGGACCCCTCAAGCGGTCAGGCAGAGCCTTCGACGAAGTCAGTACTTGCTATGGAGACACAGTTCACTTGGTCAGTACCATTCCGAAGCGTCTCGTTTGATATTCCACAGATGATTGAGTTGGCGCCTTGACTCGTCCACGGCGGCCTGAGCTTACGTGGCACGCACAACGCAACGGATAGAAGATACGACCGTGGTGGAGACATCACGTCCCGTGCTGTGCGGTGTCTGCGCTCTCCATGAAAGAGGACTGCAGACCACGCGCGTAGTCTCCCCGTGCAGACTAGACAATTATCACGCGCGCATCGAGCGATGATTCCGGGTTTTGGCGGTCGTGTTCTTCCCACTCTAGTTTCACTGCCCCGTCGTCCTATGGGTCAGGGGAGGTTCATTCTCCTGATTGAGATTCAGAAGCCCGTTATCTTAAAGTGCATTTGGATCATGTCAGGTGAGGGTTTATTTATACCGTGCTCCGTGCGCTCCTTTACGCACGACCCGCACTTCTGTTTGTTCATCATTACCTAGAGAATGTCCACCACACGGCTCGCGTCGTCGCTGGACGGTATCCAAACTCTACTTATTGTCACCGCTTCTCGATATGTCCCTCCTGCAGAAATGGACATGGCTCTTCCCACGAATAGCAGGAGACCCATTCCCGCCGCAGCCCGAGAACGGAAGCGAGAGCCTTGTAGTGTCGTACCCGTGGGTTTAGCTTTCGGTGCAGGACCCGGGCGAGCCGTTTTCTGAGCGTCAATGACGTCCACCTATATGTCGAAAAGCCGTACCGTCTCCTCTGCGCTCACAGCAATGCCTTCAGTGGATAACGCTCTCCCTCCCTTGGATGGCTCCGTTAGCGTTCTACCTGGCTTCGTCGACTACCACGCGAAGCACGGACCAGACCGTGCCCTCTATGTCTTCCCTTACCCCGACCTCAGCTCTAATGAGCTCCGTACCATCTCCTATCTCGACTTTGCCCAGGCTACCCACCGGATCGCGCATGCTCTCCGACCAAAGCGCGAAGGTCAAGAGGGCGCCGTCGTGGCCATGATCATGAACGTCGATACCGCTCTGTACCATGCGATCCTCGTTGGCCTCATACGTGCGGGGTGCGTCCCCTTTCCTATGTCCCCACGCAACTCGGCACCCGCCATCGCGAGCATGCTGGAGCGCATACAGTGCCACCGTATTGTCTCGCAGCCAGCGTTCGACGGGCTCATAGCCAGTACGCGTGCTGCGCTGCCGTCCGACTACGCCATCCAAATCGACGAGGCACCTACTCTCCTCTCCGTCTTCCCATCCCTCGCACTCCACCCACAAGACGTCCCCGAGCCCGCGCCGTACCCGTCGCCGCCAGAAGAGCCCTCTCTCACCTCCGTCGCATTCTACCTGCACTCGTCCGGGTCCACAGGGCACCCGAAACCCGTGCCGCAGACGCACGAGTTCGTCCGCAACTGGGTCGGCTTCCCGGCCGTCACCTGCGCCCGCGTCCACGGCCTCAGCTGGGGCACCCATGCCCTCCCGCCGTTCCACATGATCGCTCTGACGACGCAGCTGTTCGCCCCGCTCCTGTCCGGGCGCCCTACGAGCCTGTTCCCGCCGCGTGGCATGCACGACAACCCACCCGTAGTGCCGACGCCGCAGAACACGATCGCGAACGCGAGGAAGACGGGGTGTCATGTCATGATGGCGGTGCCGTCCTTCCTGGAGGTAAGAGCGAGAAGATATGCCCCGCCTAAGTGCTCGCTGATAGCCCATTGAGGCCTGGGCCAATAACGACGATGACATCGAGTACCTGGCATCCCTAAAACTGCTTGTAAGAGCTCAGAGCCCCTCCCCATCTCCTTGCTCATCATGCTGTATTAGACATTCGGTGGTGGTCCCCTGTCAAAGGTGAACGGCGATAAGCTCGTGGCGCGCGGTGTGCGCGTCTGCACAAGCTACGGTGCTACAGAGATCGGCAGCATGGCGCACTTCCCTCTTGACGATGCCGGCGTGCGCAACAGGTCTCCCGAAGACTGGCAATGGGCTCGGATCGCGGACACGTCGAAGCCAAGATGGGTAGACCAGGGAGACGGGACGTTCGAGCTGCAGTTCTTGGTGTGCGTCGCTTGCATCCATTTGGCCACTCTACATACTGATTCGACTGTGTTTTGGTTTAGACCTGTCCGACACACCGACCTGCTATCGAAAATCTGATTCTGCCGAGCGGTGAGCGCGGGTACTCCACGTCTGATCTGTGGGTCCCGCACCCCACCAAGCCTGGTCTCTGGAGAATGCAAGTGAACACACTGTCTCCTCTCAAATGGGTGTGATAAGTATCCCCATCACAGAGTTGGACGCAATGACGATGTCATCGTACTGAGTACCGGTAGGTACTAGTTTCACGCCGACACCGCCTCATGCCTTGATCTTGTCCACTCACTCGTGCGCTTGCTACCCATCTAGGGGAGAAGATGGTTCCGATCCAGCTCGAGTCACACGTCGGTGCGCACCTGTCGGTCAACGGCGTGACCGCGTTCGGGCGCGGCCGCCAGCAGGTCGGCATCCTCGTCGAAGCGAAACCCGGCTGCGAGGTCGATCCCGCCGACGCGGCTGCCGTCGCAGAGTTCCGCAACACCATCTGGTGAGCGCGAGTGTTCTGGGCACCGTATGTGCAGGGAGCTCACTGGCATCGGGCGCCGCAGGCCGCGCGTGGAGGAGGCGAACGAGAATGCGCCTGCGTTCTCGAGGGTCTTCAAGGAGATGATCCTTGTCGTAGACCCGGCCAGGCCGCTCCCGCGCGCGGGGAAGGGCACCGTCCAGAGGAAGAAGGCATTGGAGTTGTACGCGCAGGATATTGACGAACTGTAAGTCACTTCGATGGGTCTACATCAAGAACGGGCTCATCGATGATAGGTACAAGACGGTCGAGGATAGCACGAACGCCCACGAGGTTGCGCCCCCGCGCTCCTGGGACGTGCAGGACGTGCAAACCTGGCTAGCGGAGCACGCTAAGAGTATCCATGGTGGGAGGCAGGTCGACCCGGACAGCGATTTATTCGAACAGAGATTTGACAGGTTTGGCGCATGCCGTGTGCTTGGCGACTACAGTATACTTACGATGACCAACAGCCTCAGCGCAACCTTCCTCCGGAACCGTATCATAGGGGGGCTACGCGGATCACCCGATGCCACTGTCCGGGCGACTGCCCGTCAAGTCCCGCAGAACTTCGTCTATCAGCACCCGACGCTCGTGCTACTCACCAAGGCGGTCTCTGCGCTCGTGCGCTCCGACGAGTCCGTGCTGCTGTCGCCCTCAGACGAGATAGAAAGCATGATTGCAAGATACTCTGCGATGCTACCAGCGCGTGGCCCTCAGATAGCTCCAGTAGACGACAGTCGCGAGCGGGTGGTACTCCTTACCGGCACCACGGGAAACCTCGGCGCGCACCTGCTTGCGCTGCTTTTGGAGGATGGAGTCACGAAGCGCGTGTATGCGTTGAATCGTGGGAGCGGCACCATGCCTCGTCAGAAAGCCGCGTTCGACGCTGCACAGTTGCCGGTGGAATTGCTGGATAGCCCGAAGCTGGTGCTGTTATCAGCGGACTTCACGCAGAGTGGCATCGACCTGCCGCAGGACACGGCTGACGAAGTGAGTGGATACTCAGCTCACTGCGGGTCCTACGGACTCATCACTCTTCGTAGATAAGCAGGA